>JAODUO010000882.1:10000-75000 GCA_025642075.2 Ridgeia piscesae | reverse complement strand
GTCACTTGGTGAATTTTGCTGTGTGTTTAATTATCAAAATAATGTATTTTATTTCATGGAATTTTATTTTGGCTGCATATACACATTTGATAGTGTCAGTGAAACCAGCGTGAAGTCATTGTACGTAAATAGTGTACACAATGTTATTATAGTCTGGATTAGGCTGCATGTAATTAATTGTTAAAAGAAACTATGCACCAAATTGTAGGGTGATTTAAACAAGCGTTCCGCAAAACATTCCGCATTTTACACACGTCAATAAAATTAAACGACGGCACAAAGACCGTAGTTGCGTTAGAGCGCACTCTATCAGATTGATTATTGTGGTACCTCATTTGACCTAAGTCAATTCGGGAATTCTGATAGTCCGCAGCGACGTCTCTATCGAGTCGATTGGAACCCTTTTGTCATGAGTTCCGGTTAGTTGTCAAACTTGGCGTCATCTCTGTTTACGTTTTTGATTCCAGACAGTTTACACGTAATATTTGTGTTTTGACCATCAATATGTCAACTAATATACGGATGGTGAATGTACGTTATATTTAAATCGATCGGTTATGTTTCTTTAATTAAAAGATGGTTATTCCTTTGAGAAATAGTCGATTATTAGAAAATAAGAAAGCACACTTCCAAACGTCTTGAACACATTCTCCATAGCCGCATCATGAAACACCTTGAACAACATCACATCCTAACTGCCCAGGTTCACTTCCCTCTTCTGACCTGTTCAACAACGTCTTTGCCTTTTCTCTCACTAACATAATTCTTTCAATGTTTGTGCGGTTGGTAGCGTGTTATTTGTCTGGCTCGAGAGGGCCCACGTTTCCGCGTCGTATGTCATTGTTGAAAGATTGCATGAGTTGTATATATTACAAACAATCAAAAGAAGATTTCGTGGTGCATGCTACCCAGCCTTGTCTCGTTTAATTTAAGTACTGGCCAACACTCCTGCTGGAGTCAAACGGTCAGGGTTGGATGCGCAACTGCGCATGCTTCTGGGTTACAAGTCGTGTATAAAAGCATGTCAACATTACTGTGGTTCTGGAATATTGTCAGTTGCATCTTCCAATATTTTACTGCGCAGGGGAAATAAACAAATATGTATACAGTAGTGACACAGTAACATATTCTTTAAATTGTTTTACACGGAACAACTCTAAGGTTTATTTCAAAGTATTCTTCGGAATATTGGTCTTTATAGTGATTGTGGATTATGATGAATGCTTTATTATTTAGATGTCTTGATAAGCGTTGTACAGGCTGGCTGAGGTTTATTACAAACAAGGATAGGGGTTTGTATAAGGTTTTATGGAATATGCATTGCCCATGGTGTTGTATTTCCTAAACAGAGTATAAATACAATATTTTGCATTTCTTGCATGAGTTAGTCTCATCACAAATAAATTCTTGGGGTTAAAGTGCATTTTCCAGTCATGTTCTCAATATGTTAATTCATCTAAGTCTTTCTGTAGTTATTGTGGGTCTGACTGATAGTTAATTTCTCTGTATAAGACATAGTCGTCTGCAAAAAGGCAGACTGTGTAGTTTATATCATTAGGTCAGTCAATAGATAAGGAAGAGAGCCGGTCGTTATTCTTCTTTGAATCTTATTTGTGGAATATGTTTTTTACTGAAATACAATGACACTGTTTTATGTTAAATAAATGACTGGACGAATGAACTTATGAGTGATATAATTTATTGAAAATAATCTTCTCTTAAATAATTATCTGAAATAATTCCGTCCATTAAAATTATACTAGGAGCAGGTGCTCAGTTAGTTTTAATGTTTTTCTGTTGTAAAAAATGAGCAGTTTGCTGCAAAACAGAGATGAGATGTTGAGACGCCTACAACATACCTTCATGGCCACCTGATGAAGACGAGTGATACCCAATTGTGTAGACATATCATAGTAGTCATGGTGGTACATTTCCTACAGTATTACATGTGTTGAATCAAAAATGAACACACATAAGCAGTATTTTCTATTTTGGTGATTTATTAAAACAATTTTACACAGCATCATTATTATCATCACGGTTGCTCATTTCATACAATTGTTCTTAAAATGGTATACAAGCTAAGATACGTGGGCTCCTAAGCTTGGCATAATTGTGTGAAGCCAACTTGCTTTTTAACTAGCCATATTGGTATTTATTCAAAGCCAAAGGTAAGTTCTTCTATATCGCAGTATCTTCGCTCAGGATTGCTCAAAGCGCTATAAGACTTTAGTCCATGGCAAACCTGTTCAATAGAACACCATTTCGGCTTAAGTCGCGGCTGTCAGAAAAATATATATTCACCGTGGCACCAACGGGCTTCCGTACGAGTATTGTAGGTCCTATCCCTGTAATATAATATTATTAATAATAGAAGTGTGTGAAACACTGCCACTGCCACTGGCGTCCATCGCAAGCCAGTCGCTCACCTTCTAACATCAAAACTGATCCGTTATAATGCAGACTGCGTGTATCATGATCACAAATAAAGTGTCCAATCGATGTCGTAACAGCAGCTAATTTTAGTTACAAATGAACTCATATTTGTTTACAAAAGACAACTTTTAATAACTGCACACACCATTCCTACAACGGTGGTACATAATCCGGATGTGAACCCGTAACCTCGCGCGACTTTTTTGGCAACAGTTTGTCTCGAAACCTTCGCTGACGTTAAGCTCACGTGTGTCCCAACATAGCGCTGCAATTAATCCAACATAATCTGCATTTCTGTAGGAAGCTTTTGATTGGTCACTAGATGACAGCACACATGTCCTTCAAACGTCCATATATATCTTATAAAAAAGTCAGTCACATTTGGTTTCCTTGTCGGGTACTGTGGCTTGAATGTTCTGTATCGTACCACGTTGATATGCGAACCATCACGGTTAGCGTTAAGGTGGGAGGAACAGTAAAACAAAACAACCTAGACGATTTACAAAGGCAGTATGCTAAGAGGAAGGTTTCTTCAGACCCTAAACGTCGCCCATGTTACGAATATTATTGCTTCATCCTGGCCAGCGCTTCCAACATCCTGTATGTAAACTCAACCACACTCAACACTCCTTAAACTAACAAATGAATAAAGGTAAAGGTCCTTTGTTCCCTCCGTCTTTGCCTGTCTCTTTCCCATGACACTGGGTGAGTCTGAGTGAGCTCAATAGGACGAACTGTGGCTCTAATTTGGGTTGATTAATTCATTTACAAATCAAATTTATTAATTCTAATTTTTCCTAGCTTATTAAGCAATATATAACTTTTTATTATGACTGTATTTTATTGAACTATTATTATCATTTTTGTTTACTTACTGTTATTATATTTATTTTAAGTCCTGAAACACTCTCTCAAGATTAATTTCCCTGAAGGATAACACATTGTATTTATGACATAAACGATTTACACTCATGATTGTATGATACACGGAGCTCGGCTCCTGTCTACTGGACGTGTTGTTTACCTAGAAACTTAACATTCCGTGGGAGATGATATACCCAAAATTGTAATGAAAACACCAAGCCTGTAACCAAATGAATGAAACTCACGAACAACGAAATTGGTCCTAGTTGCGTAACATCTTTTTAACAATCCCACAAGACAGACCGGAAACGAATATCACTTGCGTGTCCTGTTTTCACGAACACAACAATTACAACACTCTGAAATAACAATGTTTGCAAACTAATGGACTGATATCACAACTTTGCAGTCGTGGCCAGCGGAACTAACTTTCCGGCGAATTCTCTAAATAAGAGTAAACATAGTGTCAGTTTATGCGAAGCATGTGACCAAATTTAATTAATTTCAGTTACACTGATACCCATTGCCCAATCACCTAGGCATGATATTAGTTATCGATATTAGTTACCCGACATCATAAGATATACAGTGTTTCGTTCTATTAATTAAAATAACAACACATGACGATATATCACACATGCACACATGCACACGTGCACAAATAGACCGGTTCGACTAATATTAGATATTAGATACTACCCCAAACCCTCTACTGTAATGCATATGTGGCGTAGACCACAGCACATCGAGTTAGTCCGTTGCATATTTAGTTAGTTAGTTTGCATTTAACGTCATATTTGGTTCTCGTTGTCGTTATTAACGTTGGCAAACAGTCGACATTGCTTAGTCCATTGCTCACTAACAGTAGGAAGGCAGCTTGATATGATGTTCACAAATGAAGCACTTCTTCATATCTACGTGGTCATCCCAGGTACCCCATCTCGGATGCCTTTCGTTCCAAACGTAAAGGTAGTTGCCGTTTCCACTCGGTTCGCCGGCTGCCCAACCCTTAAACTTAATGGTCTGCCTAGTTGCCATCCATTTCCACGTGATATAGTAGTGAAAACGGTCACAACTTCCATGTAAAGCTGCAATCAATCGTACATTCAATGATCATATCACATACATTAAGTAACATCGAATATTGAAGTACACACGAATCAATGGGAAACACGTCAATACATATATGTGTATATACTAACATACATATAATAATACGTAAATTCTGAAATAAGTAAAGTGAATCCGTAATTACATACATGCATTATAGAAGTTAATATAAATATGTATACGCACATACCCGTTTACGTACCTATGTACGCACCTACATACGACTAGAACTATATAAACATGCATATAAACGCCTACGCGCGCATAAGCACACATGCCCATGCTTGTGAATCCCGGGAAGAGGATTAAGACCCGGCTTTTACCTACTTGGAATCCTATGCTTCAAACTCTACCCTACCGCTTTCCAAGGACAATCGTTATGTAAAGTCCCGTGCAATCACAGGAAACCCGTATATTGTTGACGCAGTGGATGAATTCTAACAGTATTTCTAACGTGTGTTTCTAGTTAATGCCGTCGTCGATTGATCATTTAAGGACAGGCCTAATTTCGGACTATCGTGGACAACGCGCTTAAGTATACGAATATTCGTCAAACGTTCCGTTCGCAAGTAGTCTGTAAAAGTCCAAACGTGTCAAGATATAGCATCTTCAAACTAACCTTTAAGGGTGGAAGCTAAGAAGTCCCGTTCGTCCGCAGACTCAATTGAGACAAGGTCCGTTCCAGTCGCAGTACAAACCTGTCTAGCCGGGGACCAGTTCAATTCTGTAGTGACAAACTTGTAACAAACCCAGTCGTGACCGTTCCGCCGACATCTGTCATCTACAATAACGAAATTATTATTATATTATATGTCAAAGACGGATAATGTTGCCAACTAATACATATAATGATTTATTTATTTAAAAAAACGTTAATTCGGTGGGTTCAGAATGGAATGTTCGTAATAATTTCAAAATCTGCAGATTGATTGGCGGTAATATGCAATATCCATTTTATGTTATGTTAAACAAACGAATGACGTGTGTATGGTAATTGTTATAATTAACATTACAAATTACGGTAACATATATTTTGTTTTGGGTAATCCTACTACTGAACCCTAAATTGTTATTCACGTACGTTATTTAGTGGTTTTGCGATGCATGATGTCGAAATTTATATGAAATACTAAACAAAGCAACTGACACGACATGTGATATATTATCGTACACTAGACGGAGTTCCATGGTTCTGATGATGAACTGAGTTTATTGTGTCAGTATTGGCTATTGCCTTTTCCCAGCCACTTGCAATATTATTTTAAACTTGTGAATGTCAAAATTATCATATTTTGTGTAGGGCTACATCGCCAATTTTAATACACAACCGTTCGTTATATTAAAGTTATCCATAACAACAATACTGCTGAAAGAAATTGTATTACAAAGAAGAAAACAAGAACTATCCTAACATTGTGACAATCATCCCCGGTCTCCACTATATGTCGTCACTATATTGTGGAACGCGAAATCCAATTCGGGCCGCATCTTGACCGTTGGACGTTAACATAAATGTTGTAGTGCAACACATTCGTGTGACACGTTGTTCTTATTGCGGGTTCATCGGGAAATCAATACGTAACACGACCATCTTTGATATTCCAGCTGACTGGACGAATATGTCAGACCTTTTTGTCCGTGGCCGTGCGTGCGCCCTTCTCTTGATCTAGGACACAACATTAGCAAAGCACTGCTGTAATTACTTACTATACTAATTAATAATCAAACTCATACATTACCATTTTGGTTCATTTCCAGTTTTATGTTGGCTTTTTCCAACGCACAGTGAATCTGCTGCAAAAGCTTGGTTTCTGCTGTGCCGCACTGGCCCGTGTTCGGCTGAGTGACGAACAACACCAGAATGATCAGTAACAGGCTTATGTAGGTCTTCATGTTCACGACTGCAAAGACGCCAGGCGAATATTTCTAGTTGACTGCGTCGCTGGAAACAAGAGTTGTACCAGTACATTGCTGTCGACAATGCATCAATGGATATGGTCTTGTTTTCCGTGATGTACTTACTGTGACCACTTTAAAGTTACTGCAAAATAAAATGTCAGTAGCAACATCACCTAACAATGTGGATTGTAAAATTAAACTAAATGTTTGCATACTCCAACATAACCAATATCTCGCGTGAAACAATCTAAGCATAACTAATCACACAGACAGAAGTCGAACGCATTAGTTCCACACTTTTCTATCGTAATGTGAACTGATTGGTGTACATGACACTGTCTTACCAAACTCACCTGTACGTATTTGCCGTCGTCTCTGACAGAGCTATGTGTGACAAGGTGTGCCAAGGCGGTTTATATGATTCTCCTCTCTAATGGAAATAATTTAATGTCAATTAGACCTATTTTCATTGGCAACGCATCACAATCGGCTGTTTTTTTACGTATAATATATGCGTAGACAGTGAAGGCAGACTGGCAGTGTGCATGTGCGTATTACATTTTCCGCTTCTTATTCGTCACAGTCTCCGCCAGAGTAGTGCGGAAATTTCCACTTTTTGTATAAGGCAACGTTTTACGAAGCTTCATCATGGATGTGGTTATTTGGCCGGTATGGCAAACTACCGAGAAGTGGGCGCAAATGAGTGGCTAGTACATATGATGAAAAACAAGCATTCCCTCATTGTTCTCAGCGAACGCAATGGACAGCGTAGCATGTGTAACGACAACTCCTCATATAGTGAAGAGAACGGTGTTGCAACAAGTGTCTGGTTCAAACCGAATTTATGTAGACATACTTCAGAAGGTGAACAATGGAACACGCAGACATCGTGAAATACTAGTTTAGTTACCCCGCGATGGTGGAGGAAGTTGTCATGCGCTAAAACATAACATATGTGAACCTGAAGTACCATTCCCACAGTTCTGAATACACATTCTAGCTGAGATGTTCGGCTTATTTCATAGACATAAAGAGATTGATATGTAACCAAACCTCAACATATTTGCACAGAATTCCAACAAACGTATGCTGGCATAATGACGAACACTGCAGATATACCAAACCTCAAATATCCAACATTTAAATTCCATCCGAAACTGAAGACAAATGTCTCCATCATACACGTTATAAAAACGTCACCATGTTTCAGAAACAGGTCAAGCACTCACCCGCCTGACGCAACACAATGTTAATATGTGGCACTCAAAAGTAGTGCCTGTATTAATCGGTGACGATATTCAAATGCCAATAACTAAAACAGTATGCCGAATATTTCATACATACATACATACATACAAACAAACAAACATACATACATACATACATACATACATACATACATACATACATACAAACATACATACATACATACATACATACATACATACATACATACATACATACATACATACATACATACATACATACATACATACATACATACATACATACATACATACATACATAGAAATATATACATACTTATATACATACTTATACATACATACATACATACATACATACATACATACATACATACATACATACATACATACATACATACATACATACATACATACATACATACATACATACATACATACATACATTCATGCATGCATGCATGCATGCATGCATGCATACATACATACATACATACATACATACATACATACATACATACATACATACATACATACATACATACATACATACATACATACATACATACATACATACATACATACATACATACATACATACACACATACCTTCATAATATCTACTCGAAATTCGGCTATTTCAACTACTACAATAATTTTCATCAAAATACTGAATATATTTAGTGTTTCTCTCACAGTATGACGATATTACGCGAGTTTACACTGTATCCGTCTGACTCAAATCAAAACAACTTCAAAAACCTTTCGGCACCGAGCTTACATTGAAACGTATAGCGTTCCAATGAAATCTGAAACAGGTTCCTTTCCAGCTAGGAGACTGAGACGAAGGTCTTTGTCGCTGTTGTTCTGACAATGCGTACCTTTTTACCTGTTTACGACTCACGTAAATAGATTGTAACAGAAACGTGTTGACAGTTTAGCCTATCATGTATAGAAATGAAGCCAATAAACATGATATACGAAGTTACATATTTTCGCCCTTGACAATGGCTTTATTTTGGGTAGTGTATTTCCACACTTCGCTCAGGTTGCCCTTTGTCACTGTTGCAACATAAACTGGTCGGATGCTTTCTTACAATTGTGTCTGCTGCTTTGAGTGGCGCGGAACCAAACAGGAGTGTCGGTATTTAATTTATTGTCCCGCATGGCATGTGAAGTATTCGTTAACTATAATGGTCTTTTTTGCAAAGTGCGTGTAGTTGTATTTATCGAAATAGCAGTCACTGAACACAAATTGGAGTGAATGTTGGTAATAATACAATCATATCTTGTGTATCCACTCACTTTGGTTCCTAAGCCAAACATAGGCGGGAACATTGGCGGATGTAGATGTTTGAAATTGGTGGTGCATAAAAGTTGACAAACAAGAGGAAATATTGACTGATAAGTATTATTCTTATGTGAAAATTATTCATAAAGTAGTACTAGACATATATTGGGTAATAGTTTGGTTAAACGTTTGTCAGTTAGCAATTTATCCTTCGACAAGTTTGTAAACAAGATTTAGCAAAACTTATTATTTGACAGAATATTTAACAGATAAAGTATTCAGCATAACAGCTACAGTATTATTCTTATGTGATGATTATTCATAAAGTTTTGGTAACAGTTTGTTTACAAGATTTAGCAAATCTGATTATTTGAGAGAATATATAACATATAATGTAACAAGCATAAGAGCTACATACGTAAGATAATATTTTGATCAGGTATCATTGTTATTAAGCAATAAGCAAGCTTTGTAGTAGAAAACCCTAGTTTGTTTATGTAGGTTGTGTCCGTATCCGCTAGGGAACGGTACCAGTAAAGACTAAATTTGTCAGTTGTTTATAACATAAAGTGAGCTGCAGTTACTGTCCACATTATACAGTCTTTCTAAAGACTATGTTGGTATACCGACTGAGTTAATTTTGAGTACCTGGGTAAGCATAATATGGCCCCTTGCAAGCGGCAAGTGAAGGCAAGGAGGCACTTGGTGTGTGACCATTGTGACAGCTTTGTAGATTTGCTTTATCTGGATGCACAAAGTCATGGCCAGAGACAATGGAGGAAGACTTTACTTTCCAGTGCACGGGGTGTTGGAAAGTGGAATGTCTTACAGCAGAGTTAGCTAGGCTAATCGGTGGTTGTGAAGGGGATGGAGATGAGAATAACCAAAGAGACGGATGGAAGAGGTCGGAAGGAGCAATGCAGTGACAAGAAGGATGAGGACAGGAGACTGAGAGGAGGGAGGGCAAGAACAAGGAAAACAAATGGAGAAAGAACAACAGAAAACAGAGGAGAAAGTCACAGTAGACGGGGAGGGGGGCAATGGGACAAGAGAGGAGAGAAGTTCATGTGACAGGAGGACCGATGAAAGGAAGAAAGGAAGTGAGAGTAGATGTGCCGAAAGGGAAGTCAATAACAGGGATGATGACAGGAAGAACGAGACATGGAACAGGGAACAACAGAGAAGGCGGCAGGGAGAAAGGTCAACAACCAGGTAGATGCAACACGGAGGAGCTACTCTGAGCAGTGATTAAGGGGGCATTGAGAACATAAAGGGTGTTTATGGGCGACTCCTTTTTGCGAAAGACAGACAAGACATTAAGCAAAGGAGAAGACGTTGTTGTTTGTCTTCCGTGGGCTAGGATAGAGCATGTGACTGGAAAGGTAGAGAATACATTGGGGCATGACCAAGGAGGATCTACATTATGTTCCTGCTGTGTTCATTGACTTAAGCAAAGCCTTTGACACATTACATCACAACATTTTGCTTGATATTTTATGGCATTATGGTATTAAAGGGGTCCCAAACAAACTTTTTAAAAGCTACCTTGAGCATAGAAAGCACTTCGTCATAAACAAAGATACAATGTCTGATTATCAAAGTACAAAATGTGGAGACTCACAAGGATCCATTCTAGGACCACGACTATTTTTGATTTATATAAATCATATGCCTTTATCACCACATACAGCTCAATTCATACTGTTTGCTGATAATACAAACCTACTCTTTAAAAGCAAAGACCTCAGTAGTCTCATAATTAATGTTAATTCTGAACTCACAAACATTTCTCATTGGATAAGTGCCAACAAACTTTAACTTAACCTATTTCAAAACACTAAAATCAGATACTCAATCATGAGGAAATGATTCTACATGGTAATAAAATAGAAAAAGTTGATCAATATTTTTTAGCTATATGGATTGATAAAACCCTTAACTGGAAGAGAAATACAAATGCAAAATGCAAGAAAATTGCCCAGTTATTAGCAATAATTAATAAAATCAATCCACTGCTACAATCGTGCATACTACAACAAATATACAATGCCTTATTTCAACCCCATTTATCATTTGGTCTACTTGCTTGGTATAGTAACATTCGTGGCAATTTAACTAACATAAGCAGACCATTTAAACTTCAAAAAAGCTGTTCGATTGATCGACAAAAGCAAATTTATAGCGCACACTGATCCCATCTTTAAAAAGTTCAATATTCTTAAATTTGAAGACCTATTTATAATTCAAGGATATCAGCTATACGATAAAATAATGAACAAAACAATGTCCAAAATACCTTTTAACATCAGTCATGAAAACCAATGATTTTCACAGTCATGTAACAAGAATAATATTCATTTATGTTTCAGAAATAAACGTTAGTTTCATAGGAAACTCGGGTACGATGCGCTATTTTGTCGATGATGTGGAAAAAGATTTAAGGCTGAGGTCATCAGGTGTTTACATGCATTTTGATACGTGGAGGTAGCAAAAAGACCTACAGTGGTGCCACTTCCCGGAGTTTCATGCAATGAAAATAATCAACACGCGCAAAATCAATTGTATTTCGTGTAGTTTGATCGATAAAATACAGTAACTTTAATGTTCATATCTCACCACAATAGTATGTGTTTAGTAAAGGCATATTCGATGTGTGGTGTATATTTGTTGATGGTAAGTGGCTCGTTTCTTGATTTCATTCGCCTAAACTTTTAGTCATGCCTAAATTAAAACTGCAAACGTACCGAATGTGGACCAACCTTGAGGCTTGACTTTGCCTTTATAGCTTTATAACTGTTTGCGTATCCATATTTTACATTGTGTTGGGTTAATTCAGTCATTTAATATTATTCCAGGCTATGGAAATACTGCGTCTTAGTCTAGGCCACAAAACGCTGTGCGTGATTTTTCCCAGCCGCAAGTCTAGACTAGAGTAGAGTTGCTGCGCCTAGCCTCGATTACCCAGGCTCCGTGAGGTGGCAGCACTTTTAAGCCACTCAACTCTGCCTGGGGAAACTATTGCTCTGCATGTGTTAACCGCCAGGGCAGCCTTACCCCAGATTACGGTAGAGACGCTGATTGGCTCTCAGGCCAACTATGAAATAAAAATTAAAATAACGATATACTTTTACAAGATAATGGTATCCTTTGAAAAATATTCAACATTGAACTTATATTAACACAAAAATAAGTAAAAATTCAAATTTACAGTTGTTTATAAAATAAGAATTACGGCAGGATTACCCAGTATCCGTGAGGTGGCAGCATTATTTAGCCCCACACGGATAATAATTATACAAATTAAATAAGGATACCTGTTTATCAAATAATGCTGTATTATAAAACCTATTCAAAATTAAACTTATGTTAACACAAAATAAATAGAAATACAAATTTGCAGTTGTTTATAAAAATAGAAATTACGGCATGATTAACCAGTGTCCGTGAGGTGGCAGCATTGTATATATCACGTGGATAAATATTCAAAAGCCGGCAGACTGACCAGACTGTCTTCTCGGCGTAGTTCCGCAGCCTACCGACAGTCGGTTAAGCGAGACTATGGTCTATGCTGCGCCGTGCACTTAGCATGAGCGATAACCAATGTTTGTTGATGGCATTATGCCAACCGCACCGCCTTTTTGGCCTTAAATATGCGATAAACAACACAGATAATAAAGCATCAACACACCCGGGATGTTGTTGAATGATTCAAATAAAAATAAAGAACCGAAAGTAGGCAAAATGTGACGCTCCCGATTCTACAAGTGCCGAATTCTGGTCAGAATTGCACAGGATATTCATATTGTTTTTCTCATCCACAGTTCACTTTACATGGCATATACCACTGTTCGCTCACTTGTATATTTCCCAAACGTTCCACCTATGCATATTGCAAACAGACGTTTGGGCGGTGTAGGGTTTAATATCGCGACCTTGTCAACTGAGACAACAACTGAACCCGTAGAACGTTTTCGCATTCGCGTGTGTGACACGAAAATAATTCCCTCGATAATTCTGTGGCGGCTGACATATTTTCATTAGTAGCAATGTCGAACTACATTCGTATGGCATTGGCCATTTTGGTGTTATGCGTCATTCAGCCGATTACAGGCCTGGGCTACTACACCGATAATTTAGAACGTAAGGAGAATATGCTATCATCGGTACAGAAGATGAACAAAACTCAAGCGAAACTATGCGGACGTGAAACTTGGCCCTGAAGCAGATACGTTGCACTTTGCTGTCGACATAAAACCGTGCTAAGGGATCGAACCCAGAAAGAAAGTATTTATTTTTATTGCAATACTAACATTCAATAGGGTGTAACACGGTAATATGCTAAACTAAAACTTGGCTCTCATTCGTAGGTAATAATACATGAGTTTCATTGATTAATTGCACAACAGTAAATTTCCAGTAATACAGTTATACCAAGTGCTAGTTATTTTGAGAGAACAAAAACAAATTTAGACTCGTATTATCTGTTCGCAGTAATACAATCCCATACTTCACATACACAGTTGATATGTCGTCACTAAATGCGATAATTGGTAACAAATTCATAGCTCGTTGATATGTGCGGTGCACCATGCACATACAAACACACACAACAAACACACACACAACAAACACACATACACACACACACAACAAACATACGCACACACACACACACACACACACACATACACACACAAACACACATACATACACACACATACACAAACACACATACACACACACAAACACACATACACACACATACACACACAAACACACATACACACACACACATACACATACACATACACACACACACAAACACACATACACACACACACAAACACACATACACACACATACACACACAAACACACATACATACACACACACATACACAAACACACATACACACACACACACACACACACACACACACACACACAAACACACATACACACACACACACACACACACACACACACACACACACACACACACACACACACACACACACACACACACACACACACACACACACACATACACACTGCTGCTCTTCCTCTTCCTACTATTACTACTTCTGCTACGACTACTACTACTATTAGTAATACTACTACTACTACTGCTACTGCTGCTGCTACTGCTACTGCTACTGCTACTGCTATTGCTACTGCTACTTCTATTGCTACTGGTACTGGTACTGCTACCGTTACCGCTACTGCTACCGCTACCGTTACTACTACTACTACTACTACTACTACTCTCTCTACTACTACTACTACTACTACTACTACTACTACTACTACTACTACTACTACTACTACTACTACTACTACTACTACTACTACTACTACTACTACTACTACTACTACTACTACTTTAATTACTAGTACTTCTATTACTACTACAACTTATTACTACTACTATTACTACTACTATTACTACTTCAACTGTTACTACTACAACTGTTACTACTACAACTACTACAACTAATAATACTATTAGTACAACTACTACTATTGCTACTACTATTAGGACTAATACTTCTACTACTGCTGCTACTGCTGCTGCTGCTGCTGCTGCTGCTGCTGCTGCTGCTGCTACTGCTGCTACTACAAAAAGGCGAATCAATATCTATATACAGGCCAAATGCATGTTGTAATATTGTAGATGTCAGATGTCGAAAGCGTCCTGACTGTAACCAGACGTGCTACAGGATTGTCCGGGAAGCGGTGACGCGGGAGGCTGCGAGGACGTACTGTCGGTCATTCAGGGATGGGATGGACTTTGTCTCAGTCGAGTCTGCAGAAGAACGGGATTTCGTGGCGTCCTTCATACAACGTGATTTTTAAGATGTACTTTGAGAGCAACAATACTTACTATGATAAACATTTGTTATTACTAGCAAGTCTTACACATTCATTTGACGTACACACAGAGATAAAGATGTAGCTGGATATTAACAATCATACCGTAGATATATACTAAAGTTTCTGCATGCGTTTTTTCATTCTTTCGTGCGATACGCAACTTCTAGCCTGGACTCAGGACATTGCCGCTTTCCTTTGTTCGCCTCTGTCATTGTTCGACTACAATGTCGGAGTTATTATAGCTGGATTGTGCGAGAAATGAATGGTCGGGTTCTGTTTACAGATTCGAGGATGGTCGGCCTCGTTCGGGTGTTAGCGCAAAGCGCGCCAACCACTTCGTTCATTTCATTTGTCGGGCATCGTAACATACGGACCAAATAGCAAGACCGCGCAACATAAGGCAATGGTCGAGCTTGAGCCTCCGTCAGTACAACTGGTGAGGGTTGATTACCCGTAAACGTTATTGTACAGGGAAATAGTGGGAGATTATAAGTCAGTTTCAGGCTATGTTCGCCAGGTGGCGCCAGGCCTACAGGGTTCGCAAGAACTGTATCGGCACGACGTAAATAAGCTTAGCCTTTTCATTTGTTTTTAGTACAAATTATCATCATTATGTCGCAAAATGAATACGTCTGATTTGTGAACTGAGGAAACGTGATGCGAGATTTACGGAATGAAAATGTGAATTGTTTCAGAAAGCTAGGACTGCTGAAAGTCATACATGTCACGCACATGATGGTGTCTGTCTCACATATTGTATTGTCTAGTTTTTCTACACGTTTCACCGGTTTATGTTTATTTTAATTAGCTCAAATAGCATATAATTTGGATTATTTATTAATTAATAGTTTACTAGTCACATATATTTATTAATCACAATTGACAAAATTATTATATTGCTATAGTCATTTATTATTCTTTAATATTATGTATAATATGATATGTTTATTTATTCTTCAATTGTTTATATACAACCTATATATATATATATATATATATATATATATATATATATATATATATATATTTCTTGACTACATTGACATATAATATAAATTAGAACAATGCCATCTGTGATTAATTATAGTTTGTCTAGTTCCGTTTTCGTATAAAAATGATTTAGCTATACGTATTGCACTTTGGATATTAGTGTCTAAATAAAGTGTCTTATTATTATTAGAGTAACCACAATTTAAAAATACAGCTGTTACTTATATGCTGCACTTGAAGGATCAGTAGTTTGAATCCTACCTGTGACAGAGCCATCATAGCCTATGTCCTTGTCTCAACATATTTGTTGCAATACATTGTTCACACAAACACGGGATTCGTTTCAGTAATTTATTGACATATTATTGTAGCATATGCTTGACGTGATTAAACATCTAAATTTGAACATTGCTTTGCATGCAGAACATTTGCAGCATGGTGTGAATATATATATATATATATATATATATATATATATATATATATATATATATATATATATATATATATATTACCATGCCTTGGAATGATGGGACAGTCAAACGTGCTTATGTCATGATGGCTTTATACTATAATATTTTACGAAGTGTTGAGCCTATAATGTACTGCGAGCAATACACTATAACTAGGTACAACTACAAATATTAGAATATGTCAACAGAATATTTATTATCTTACGAACGGAACGTTTGATGAATATTCATAAACCTAAGCGTGTTGTCCACGATATTCCCAAATTAAGCCTGCTTCTAAGTGATCGATTTACGACGGCATTAAATAGAAACACCCATTAGACATACTTGTAGAATTCATCCACAGCGTAAACACTATGCGGCTTTCCTGTGATTGGACGACACTTTACATAACAGTGCATACAATTATGATTGTTTTTGGAACGCGGTAGGGTAGGTTTAGGGTATCTGATTCTAAGTCGAAAAAGTCGAAAAAAGCCGGGTCTTAATCCTCTTCCTTGGGGTTCACAAACCTGAGCATGTGTGTTTATGCGCGCGTGGGCGTGTTTATGCATGTTCATACAGTTGTGGTTGTATATGGGTGTGTACATAGGCACGTAATTACGTTTTCACCTATTTATATATTTCAGAGTTTACGTGTTCATGCGTGCATGTTTTTATGTGCACATATATGTAGTTACTTAGGTATTTATGCATATATATTATTACATGCACATATATGTATTTACGTGTTTCCATTTTAATTCATATGTACTTTAATACTCGACGTTATTTTAGGTGATGCGGTCATTGAATGTACGATTGATTACAGATTTGCATCGAGGTTGTAAATTTTTTCATACATCCGGAAGGAAGTACGGTAACACGTGGAAGTGGTCGGCAACATGGCAGAAAATTTACTATACAAATTGGGGAATCGGCGAACCGAATGGGAGCGGCAAATACCTTTACCTGTGGAACTATAGGACACCTGCATGGAGTACCTGGGATGATGACGTAGACAAGAAGACGTGTTTCATTTGTGAACATCGCATCAAGCTGCCTTCTTACTGTTAGTGGGCAATGTTGACCAAGTAATGTTGACTGTTTGCCAGCCGTTAACAAGGACAACGAAAACCAAACGTGATGTTACATGCAAACTAACTAAGTACATATGCAACGGGCTAACTTAATGTGCTGTGGTCCACGCCACATATGCATTACAGTTTTGGATATTATTTTGATCTAATCGTAGTCTAGCCAGCCTACCTATGCATTTTAATCAATGCATGTCTTATGATGTTGGGTAATAATATCGATAACTAATATCATGCCTATGTGATTGGGCAATGTGTATCAGTGTAGATGAAATTAATAAAATTTGGTCGCATGCTTCGCATAAACTTACATTACGTTTATTCTTTTTTCAAGAGTTCGCCGGAAGGTTAGTTCCGCTGGTTCCTCCTACAATGTCGCGATATCGGTCCATTAGTATGTAAACATTCTTACTTCAGAGTGTTGCAATTATAACAAGGAAGGCAAGTGATATTTGTTTCAAGTTAAAGATAGTTTACGCAACTGGGCCCCATCTCATTGTATGTGATTTTAACTGATATCAGTCCATTAGAATGCAAACATTGTTACTTCAGAGTGTTATGGTTGTCACGTGCTCATGTTAATCATGCACGCAAGTGATGCAATTGGGCCCCATGTCATTGTTCGTGATTTTAACTGATTTGGATACAGGTGTGGTGTTTCCATTACAATTGTAGGTACATCACATCCCACAGAATGTTACATTTCAAAACAATCAACGAGTCCGGTTCAGTAGACTGCAGCTGAGTCCCGTATATCCTGTAACGACGAGTGCCAACGGTTTATAACATGCAATGGTATTATTGTCCTCAAGGAAATTTAATTTTGAGAGAGTCTGTCAGGACTTGAAATAAAATATAATAACATTAAGTAAACAACTATAATAAATAGTTAAATAAAATACAGTGGTAATAAAAAGTGATATACTGTTTAATAAGCTAAGAAAAATCAAATTAATTAATTAAATTAGTAAATAAATAAATAACGAACTCTAATGACAGCCGCAACTCGTCGTATTGGGCTCACTCTGACTCACCCAGTGTGACAGAAAGAGACTGGCAAAGACAGAAAGAACAAAGGAACTTTATTCATTCATTACAGTAATGAGATTCGAGGGTGGTTGTGTGTACATTCAGGCTGTTGAAAGAGCTGAGCAGAAAGAAACAATTCAAAGTTTAGAGTCTAAAGAAACCTTCCTCTATGCATATTGCTTTCGTAAATCGTCTAGGCTGTTTTGACTGTGTCCCTCCCACCTTTCCGCTAAGAACACTCAGGCCACTTTACCCGACAAGAAAACCAAATGTGACTGACTTTTCGATAAATATTTATGGAAGGTTTGAAGGACATGTATGCTGACGTCTAGTGACCAGCCAAGCTTCCAACAGAAATGCAGCTTCTGTTGACACTTTCTATCAACTGCAGCGGTATGTTGGGACACTGAGCTTAACGGCAGTGATGGTTTCTAGGTACTCTTATTGTTCTACCATCCTCAGGCAAGCTGTTGATGGCTAGACGACTGGGAGAAACACGATATCAATAAGTACAAAGTTATTGTTTTAAAAACGTTCAAGTCAAGAAAATTGTTACCTGCACGACGTACACATTTTCAGCAAATCGTAGTGTTTGGTTATCCTTTTTTAGAAACATCAAATAATTAAGTTCCTTTTAATTATATGATACTTTTGTTTTACAAAAATCGAGTTATTTGTTATCCTTGATTCAGGTACACCACTTTCTGGTAGAACAGACAGACCGGTTTAAGCACAAATACAGCAACACCACAGCGGGTTATAAGTGAATTATTCGTAGTCTAAACCGTAATCATTAATAAGTGTCTGCTACTTTTCAAAACACGATTTAGTGTTAAGTAATTACTTATTTAAAATGGTTTAGTTTATATTGTGCGTTTTCAAGTAAATTGACTGAATGGCTGATTGATTGATTGATTGATTGATTGGTTGATTGATTGATTGATTGATTGATTGATTGATTGATTGATTGATTACTATATTATCTATTCAACCACAACGTTTGGAACTTAGCTAGAGCAAGTATCTAGCACGAATGACTGCTTTTGAACATAATTTTTATCTGCAAAAACTATATTTCATTCTACCTTCGATCGCTTTAAATCACAATAACTAGTCCGACAGAGGGCGCTCTAATGCAACTAAGGTCTTTGTGCCGTCTTTTACGTATTCTTGACGTGTGTAAAATGTGGCACTGTTTTGCGGAACATTTATCGGAACGCTTGTTTAAATCATACTACAATCAGCTGTTGAACTCGCATGACTCCGAAACCTCACACATAGCTAAATATGCATGCGTTCAGACATGTCCGTCAATGTCAAGGCATAATGTGTGCATTAATGTACGCTTACACCCGATGGAACGTCGACTGGTGACCCGACGACAGGTGTTCTGGCTCGATGCCGGAAAGGATGTTTAAAATCATCTACAGCTCGCCGTATGCAGCACACGAGACTGCTACTTCACACATAGTTAAATATTGATATCGTATAACATGTCCGTCAATATGAAAGCATAATGTCTATATTAATATGTATTTACAGTCGATGAAACGTCGCGGGATGTTCGATTGAATTCAGTGCCAAGATGGCGTTGTTTTGTCTGTCCTGTCTATTGACCACACATACAGCATGCCCACATACAAACTATCGCTGGCTACGCGCCTGCACGGTAAATAGCTAATTGAGGATGATTTAAACAAACGTTCAGCAAAATATGCAAACAAATCCAAGTTAGTCGCAAAAGGCGCTGGTACGCAACTGTGGTCTAGTTGCGTATTGGTGCCTCTAGTGACTAACGAAGATCTGTTTAACCCCATTATATCAGTTATTTCTACAGAGTATCAGGCGTAAAATGATAACACTCGATACCACAAAGCTTCACTTACTTTCATGTCCTTCCCCAGCAACGCCAGTCTTTACGACACCGCACCCGGTGGGATAAAGAAGCAGCCAGCTGTAGACGATAGACGACCGAGGAACGGTTTCTGCGTCCTCTCTGGGCCTCCGTAACGACAAAAAGAATAACAAGAGCGTTATAATACATACGGCGACTAAACACGTTATTGAAACTAGTCGTATCAATTCTGACATAGGCATACATTACCTGGACGCCATTTACTTTGGTCTGTAGTCAGAAGTGAAATAGAAACAACACCGCTGTCAAGATTTCTCTAAAGAAACTGGCGTTTTTTGCCAACGTTCCGCGGCGCGGCGTTTGCGCCACACCGGATGACGTCACCCCACTGTGACGTCACGTCAACGCGGTCGCGTAGTTGCCAAAGTATTTCTGGCGACGTCGTGAAGAACGATGGCGACTTCGCTGATATACATCTAAGCGAAATGGCCAAACACATTTCTTTCTCCTTCTTCCCCATACATGGTTTGACTTGTGCTAGTGCATTTAGACATAACAATCTGATTACGTTGTATTGGGTTTCAATAGCCTGTCCGACATTCACATTCTGGTACTGTTTTTTATACGACATATGACACTGTGCGTAGTGTGTGCCATTGCACCGCACTGCCAGGTGCATACTAAACGTGTTCTATCTGCCTAACGAAAACATACAACTGCCGAATACATCTTTCGAAATACATTATATGCAGTCTTCGGTGGTCAGAGCGAGCGAGCGACCCATCCAGCCAGCAAGGCAAATACAGCCCACAGCTCCGTCGCTAACTTGACCGTCGACGACGGCGACGCCAAACGAGAGTAAATGCGTCGTCGCTTTCTCGATCAGTCGCTCGGCGACACCACGATTGTATATAATAAACAATGACGTATCACAGTATCTAATCCGACAGTGCCCGCTCTAACGCAACTATGGTCTTCGTGCCGTCTTTTACGGATTATTGACCTGTGTAAAATGTGGAATGTTTCGCGGAATGTTTTGCTGAATGCTTGTTTAAATCATCCTACAATCAGCTGTTGAACTCGCATGACTACGAATCCTCACACGTAGCTAAATATGGACACATTCTGACATGTCCGTCAATGTGAAGTCATAATATGTACACTAATGTACATTTAAAGCCGATGGAACGTCGACTGGTGGCCCGCGACGACAGGTGTGCTGGACTCGATGCCGGAACGGATGTTTAAAATCATCTACAGCTCGCCGTTTACATCACATGAGACTGTTACTTCACACGTAGTTAAATATTGATACCGTATAACACATCCGTCCATATTAAAGCATAATGTCTATATTAATGTACATTTACAGTCGATGGAACGTCGCGGGACGTTCGATCGAATTCAGTGCCAAGATGGCGTTGTTTTGGCTGCTCTGTCTATTGAGCACACATACGGCATGCCCACACATACAAACTATCGCTGGCTACGCGTCTGCACGGACAATAGGTTACCCTTCACACACACACACACACACACACACACACACACACACACACACACACACACACACACACACACACACACACACACACACACACACACACACACACACACACACACACACACACACACACACACAACACACACACACACACACACACACACACACAACACACACACACACACACACACACACACACACACACACACACACACACACACACACATAATATATATATATATATATATATATATATATATATATATATATATATATATATATATATAAAGGTATTTCACCATATAGGGAACGGGTGACATAATTGTGTTTGGTCATGGTTTATGTTGATTAGCGCTATGCAACGACCTTAACGTGGAAACCTAGTCACGGAAATCCGGGTAAAACGGGATACTCGGGTAATATGGGAAATCGCTATATGCAAAGAACAGTGCTGCAGCAAAGCGTAGTTTTGCTTCCAACTAGCGTAGCGACATCTGCTGACTACTATACAAACCAATCGGTACGCAATTCTTCGCGCGGATTGAAACAATCATTAATAATCCTTAGTTTTGATCCCTTGCTAAACTGTTTGTTTGACGGTCCATCTCAGTTTGCTAAGTAACAACTTATCATATTTCAACTTCGAATGTCGTGAGGATGTAGTATTAGTTTATGAGTTTTTCAGCGTGTAATAGTTTTTCGTGAGAGTGAGAGATAATTAATGTGTCACAGTTTGATTAAACCATGCCTAATCCAGGCAAAATAGGATATACTAATGCGGGCAAAATGGGATCATACCGTTGTGCATGTTATGCATGTTATCATTGAAAAACATTAAAAATGCTATTTACTTTAACAATATGCCTGTTTCTGTAGATCGCTTAATTTAACTAGTAGCTCACTAAGTTACATAAAGATGTGAGGTCTGTGGATTAAATAATTACAGGTATAGTAATCCGCCCAAGGTACGGCAGTCACATTCACAAAGAAGTATGACATTTTGCTTATACAACCTTACCATATCGCATATCTTGGCTATTCTTATTGTAGTTTACTAGTTCTAATATATCAGTTACTTGAAATAACTATTCTGAATATGTAGGACCACGTCACATTAGCGAATGACACAACTAAATATGCATCCCATATTTTCCCGGATCAAAATCCTATTTATATGATGCGTGTAAAATGGGAATTTTGCGGGTAAAACGGGATAGTCCGTATTTATCAAAAAATAATAATGTCAAAAAAAACCAATACCATGCACTGTTGTGTTTTGGTGTGTTTGGCCGATACACAACAAACTGTTACCCTAATGCGCAAAATGTGGGTGCAACGAACAGCGGAACGTTAACTCTCCCGTATTGCCCGGGTGTCCCCTCCTAGCGCTAGGCCTAACCCTAGGGCTAGGCTGGTGCAGTTTCTTTTAACAATTAATTACATGCCCTAATCCAGTCTATAATAACAGTATGTACATTATTTCATTGACATTGTCAAATGTGTATATGTAACCAAAATTAAATTAAATTCAATAAAATTCATTATTTTTATAAGTAAACACAGCAAAAGTCACCAGGTGACACCAACCTTAATTGCACGGCCCAATACGATACAGTGTACTTGAATTTTACCCGCCTAACATATCGCGCACCATCTATTCTGGCATTTGTGCAAAACAAATAAAAATGAGTATGTTTTGTAAGATCATGTGATCGGTTTTTCGGCAAGAAATCGCTGGCCATTTCTACAGAATCTCAGGTGGATAGTTCAAAGACAAAGAACATGTGATCAGTGCACGACAACATAACCGGTAAATGTGCATTAATGTAGGCATTATGCTTTTACAATGACGGACATGTTATATGATATCAATATTTAACTATGTGTGAAGTAGCAGTCTCGTCTGAAGCATACGGCGAGCTGTTAATGATTTGAAATATCCGTTCGGGAATCGTTCTAGCACACCTGTCGTTCCATCGGCTTGAAATGTACATTGATGTATATATTATGCCTTCACATTGACGGACATGATAGACTATATTCATATTTAGCTATGTGTGAGGTTTTGGAGTCATGCGAATTCAACATCTAATTAAGGATGATTTAAACAGGCGTTCCGTAAAACATGCAAACAAATCCACGTTAGTAGACAGAGGCGCCTCTAGCGACTAACGTGGATATATTTTGAAAGATGTATTCGACAGTTGTATGTTTTCGTTAGGCAGATACAACACGTTTAATATGCGCCTGGCAGTGCGGTGCAATGGCACACACGACGTACAGTGACATATGTCGTAAAGAAATAGTATCAGAATGTAATGACAGAGAGGCTGTTGAAATACAACACAACGTTGTAAGTACGTTACGTTTAAATACGCTAGCACACGTCTAACCATCTATGGCGAAGAAGAAGAAATAAATATGTTCGCCCAGTTCGCTTACAGTTAGATCAGCGAAGTGGCCGTCGTTCTTCACGACGTCGCAAGAAATACTTCGGCAACTACGCGAGAGATGGCGCGTCGGCCGCGTTGACGTGACGTAACAGTGGGTGTGTCTTCATCCGATTTGGCGCCAATGCCCCGCCGCGCCGCCGAACGTTGGCAAGAAGTGCCAGTTTATTTATGGAAATCTTGACAGCGCTTTCACGTCTGACTACAGACCTAAGTAAATAGCGTTAAGGTAATGTATGCCTGTGTCAGAAAAAAAACCAGTTTCACCAAAGTGTTTAGTCGCCGTATGTATTGTAACGCTCTTTTTGTTGTTCTTGTCGTTTGGGAGGCTCAGAGAGGACGCAGAACTCATTCGTCTACCGCTGGCTGCATCACTGTCCCACCAGTTTCAATGTCGTAAAGACTGACGACGCTGGGCAAGGACATGAAAGTGAGTGAAGCTTCGTTTTATCGAGCGTTATTATTTTATGTTTGATACTCTGTTGACGGAGTCGATATAATTTAAAGCTATCGGAGGCAGAATGAAATATACCTGATTGTAGATAATCGCTATGTGTAAAAAATTAGGTAATGATCACTAGACCTGAAGTAATAGCTCTTGTAAGTTCAAAAGCAGTCAGTTGCGCTATACATTTGCTGTAGCTAGGTTTAAAATGTTATGATTGAATAGAAAAAAATAGTAATCAATCAGTCAGTCAGTCAGTCAGTCAGTCAGTCAGTCAGTCAGTCAGTCAGTCAGTCAGTCAGTCAGTCAGTCAGTCAGTCAGTCAGTCAGTCAGTCAGTCAGTCAAGTCAGTCAGTCAGTCAGTCAGTCAGCGTCAGCGTCGTGTCAGTCGTAGTCAGTCAGTCAGTCAGTCAGTCAGTCAGTCAGTCAGTCAGTCAGTCAGTCAGTCAGTCAGTCAGTCAGTCAGTCAGTCAGTCAGTCAGTCAGTCAGTCAGTCAGTCAGTCAGTCAGTCAGTCAGTCAGTCAGTCAGTCAGTCAGTCAGTCAGTCAGTCAGTCAGTCAGTCAGTCAGTCAGTCAGTCAGTCAGTCAGTCAGTCAGTCAGTCAGTCAGTCAGTCAGTCAGTCAGTCAGTCAGTCAGTCAGTCAGTCAGTCAGTCAGTCAGTCAGTCAGTCAGTCAGTCAGTCAGTCAGTCAGTCAGTCAGTCAGTCAGTCAGTCAGTCAGTCAGTCAGTCAGTCAGTCAGTCAGTCAGTCAGTCAGTCAGTCAGTCAGTCAGTCAGTCAGTCAGTCAGTCAGTCAGTCAGTCAGTCAGTCAGTCAGTCAATCATTCAATCAATCATTCAATAGTCAATCAATCAATCAATCAATCATAAACAAAACGATTATGAATAAATAACTATTTATCAATAAATCGCAAGGTAAGATATACAATAATGAATAAATGTGTTTTGAAAAGTAGCAGACATGCATTGTTAAATTTATTAATGGATACGGTTTAAACTTCGAATCATTCACTTATAACCCGTTTGGGTTTTGTTTTATTTTTTATTAGATCGGTTAGTTAGTTCTACCAGAAAGTGGTGTACTGAATCAAGAATACAAAATAGCTCGATTGTTGTAATACAAAAGTGTCATATAACAATAGTATGACTTGACAATATGTGACTTGAATGTTTTTAAAACAATAACTTTGTACTTTGATTCCAAGAGAAATCGTGATTCTCCCAGTCGTTTAACCATCGACACTTTGTCTGGGGAGGGTAGAACAACAAAAGTGCATCGAAACCACAATTGACGTTAAGCTCACGTTTGTCCCAACATGCCGCTGCAATTAATATAAACTGCCAAGAGAAGCTGCATTTATGTTGGGAGCTTGGCTGGTCAGAATCGCTCAACATTAATTTTCCCTGAGGGTAATACGTTGTATGTCATAATTCGTTGGCACTCGTCGGCTATACTGTTGTAATGTACCCACAATTGTAAAGAAAACCCCACTCCTGTAACTGAATCAGTTAAAATCACAGACAATGAGATGGGGCCCAGTTGCGTAAAGTATCTTTAACGTGAAACAAATATCACTTGCCTTCCTTGTTATCACGAAACATAACAATTACAACACTCTGAAGTAAGCAATGTTTGCATTCTAATGGACTGATATCGCAACATTGTAGGAGGAACCAGCGGAACTAACTTCCCGACGAACTGTCGAAAAAAGAGTAAACTTAGTGTCAGTTTATGCGAAGCATGCGACCAAATTTTATTAATTTCTGCTACAATGATACACATTGCCCAATCACCCAGGCATGGTATTAGTTATCGATATTAGTTATCCGACATCGTAAGACAAACAATGTTTCGTTCTATTGATTAAAATAACAACACGTGACGATATATCACACATGCACACATGCACACGTGCACAAATAGGCCGGTTCGACTAATATTAGATCAAAATACTACCCCAAACCCTCTACTGTAATGCATATGTGGCGTAGACCACAGCACATTGAGTTAGTCCGTTGCATATTTAGTTAGTTAGTTTGCATTTAACGTCACATTTGCTTGTCGTTGTCGTTGTTAACGTTGGCAAACAGTCGACATTGCTTAGTCTATAGCTCACTAACAGTAGGAAGGCAGCTTGATATGACGTTCACAAACGAAACAATTATCCTTGTCTTCATCGTCATCCCAGGTACCCCATTTAGGAGTCCTTCTATTCCACACGTATAGGTACTTGCCGTTTCCACTCGGTTCGCCGGGTGGCCAAGCCTTATAGTAAATGGTTTTCCATGTTGCCAACCACTTCCACGTGCTATCCCACTTCCTTCCGGATGTGTGAAAAAGGTCACAACCTCGATGTAGATCTGCAATCAATCGTACATTCAATGACCCTATCACATACATAAAATAACGTCGAATATTAAAGTACATATGAATGAAAAGGGAACACGTAAATACATAAAGGTGCATGTAAAAATATGCATGCATGAATACGTAAACTCTGATATAGGTAAATAGTGGAATACCAAAGTACATATATGTATTGCAGAAGTTAGTATATCTATACGCACATACGCGCGTACGTGCCTATGTACACACCCACATACGATTGATTACAACTGTATAAACATGCATAAACACGCCCACTCGCGCATAAACACACATGCCCAGGTTTGTGAATCCCATGTAGAGGTTTAAGTCCCGGCGTTTTTCAACTGAGAATCCGATACTCTAAACCACGTTCCAAGAACAATCATATACATTGTTATGAAAAGTCCCGTGCAATCACAGGAAATCCGTATAGTGTTAGCGCAATGGATGAATTCTAAAAGTATTTCTAACAGGTGTGTCTAGTTAATGCCCTCGTAGATTGATTACTTAGGGACAGGCCTAATATGGGACTATCGCTTAGGTAAACGAATATTCATCAAACGTTCCGTTCGCATGTAGTCTAAAAAAGTCCAAACGTGATTAGAAATTACTACCTCTATCTTCAAACTAACCTGTAAGGGCGGAACCTAAGAAGTCCCGTTCGCCCGAGGACTCAATCGAGACAAGGTCCGCTCCAGTCGCATAACAGAAGTTTCTAGCAGCTTGCCATTTCAATTTTTTAGTGACAATCTTGTAACAAGACCAGTCGTGACCTTTCCGCCGACATCTGACATCTACAATAATGAAATGATTATTATATTCTATGTCAATGACGTATAAGGTTGCCGATTAATACAACACTTCTGTTAAATATTCGCAGATTGATTTGTTTCTGTAACTGACTTATTTATAAAAAAAAGGTTTCATCCGTGGGGTTCAGAAAAAAACTTTCATACAACGTAATAATTTCATGCAGTATTCATTTTATGTTGTTTTACACAAACAAATGACGTGACCATGGTGATTGTTATCATCAACATGAGATTACGGTATTATACAATTTGTTTTTCATAATCCTATTACAAAACGCAAAATCGTTGATCACTACGATACGTTATTTAGTGGTTTTTCGAAGCACAAAGTCAATCTTTATAATTATAAGACACTAAACAAAATAACAGACACGACATGTGATGGGTTATCGTAGACCAGATGGAGTTACACGGTTCTGAAAATGATCTCAGTTTATTGTCGAGTATCGGTTATCGCATTTTCCAGCCATTTGCAATATTATTTTACACCCTCACCAATGCACTAATAAGCCTCTTTCAGAATATATCTTTAATCCTGTAAATGTTTATTCGTAAATAAAATTAATGCTTTATTTCCGATAATCGTGTCGCCACATTTTATTGCAACATGTTGCGACAACCAAACCCACAGTTTGTGAGAAACAACCGGGACAAGGGGCGGGTTGTCACAAGAGAGACCCTTGTGACAACGAAACCCACAGTTTGTGAGAAACAACCGGGACAAGGGGCAGGTTGTCACAAGAGAGACCCCTTGTGAATGTCAAAACCATACTATTTTAATAGGGCTACATCGCCAATTATAATACACGATCATTCATTATATATTAAAGTTAACAATGACAGCAACACTACAGAAATAAATTATATTACAAAGAAGAAAATAAGAAATATCCTAACATTGTGACAACCATCACCGCTCTCCTCTATATGTCGTCCCTATATTGTGAAACGCGAAATCCAATGTTGGTTGCAACGTCTCCGCTGGACGTTAACATTAACTTTGTTTATAATGCAACACATTCATGGTGACACGTTGTTCTTCCTTGTTCATAGTATTCAGGACATCAATACGTAACACGACCATCATTGATATTCCAGCTGACTGGACGAATGTGTCATATTTATACATGTTATCTTTACATTATGTGTAATATATTTACATTATATATATACAATGTACAATTATACTTACTTACATACATACACATACAGTATATATATATATATATATATATATATATATATATAAATATATATATAAAGATATATATATATATATATATATATATATATATATACAACAAGATATATATATATATATATATTATATATATATATATACATAATAATATATATATATATATATATATATACATTTTACAACAATATATATATATATATATATATATATATATTGTGTGTGTGTGTGTGTATATTGTTGTATGTAAATGTCAATGTCTTCCCTTTCTGTAAGTTATTTCTACGGGCCACAATCATCTAGCTATCCGAGGAAGTGCATTTATGCTCAGGACATAAACGGCTATCAACATTAGCAAAGCAATACTCTAGTCAAACTAATTAATAATCAAAATCCCATATTACCATATTGCCTCTCCTCCCGTTGTACGTTGGCTGTTATCAATTCACAGTGAATCTGCTGCAAAAGCTTGGTTTCTGCTGTGCCGCACTGGCCCGTGTTCGGCTGAGTGACGAACAACACCAGAATGATCAGTAACAGGCTTATGTAGGTCTTCATGTTCACGACTGCAAAGACGCTAAGCGAATGTGTCCAGTTGACTGCGACGCTGGAAAACAACAGTAGCGGATGTCGTCAGCAATACGATTTTGTTTTCCGTAGTTTACTTACAAAATAAAAGGGGGTGTGTCTCCTATTTTTGTAGTTATTTTGTGTTGTACAATTATGCTATGCAGTATGAAGTATATTCATTATAACGAATTGAAAACTCAAATATGTTTTAACGAAGAAGAACCAACTTTAACATTTAACCGTTCACTGCTTATAGTAATCGACGTGCTGTAACTCAAATCGCCGCATTACGAATAAAGAGTTGGGGCAACTCCTTGAAGCATTATTACCTATCATACAACCAAATGTCAACATACATGCATTCACATGATGGCACGTCACGTGACAGTCACACGTGTTGACATATCATTGATAATCGTTGACTCGAGACACGCTTCAAAAAGCGACTGCACTGAGGGTACACCATTGATTCGTCACGTATATACAATATTGACTTAAACAAAATGGTTCATTAAAACATAATTGAGTTGTCGGTATAACATATTTAATTGTTATAGCATAGCATTATTGTACAATAAAACCTAGCAGGCAAACTCCCTTTAAACAAGCAGCAGACAGTATGCATAGAAATTGTGAATTAAAAGTTCGGCATGACACACACCACATACATATACACGCACACGCACACGCACACGCACACGCACACGCACACGCACACGCACACACACACTATATATATATATATATATATATATATATATATATATATATATATATATATATGACAAGGTTGACAGCAAGACTAAAACATCCGTGCATTGTCCCTCACAACCATAACCTATGAATCAAACAATCTGAGTACAACTATCTAGACAGAAACATGAGACAGCCATTTGTAAACTAGTCAACAGTTTTCTTTCTCTAGCATTGACCACATTAAGATGACAGTGCTGGCTGTACGTGACACTTGACCTGTGGGACTCACCTGTAGGTGGTTCACGTCGACTGCCCGTCTCTTACTAAGCTATGCATGCCAATGAGCTTTATATACTTCTCTTCACCTAGGAACATTTTATTTAAATTAAATGTGTCCGCCTTAGTAATTCATGGTCATCACGATTCGTCTTTGTTCCATACAGTGGCTACGTCATATTAGTGCGGGAATTTCTGAGTAGCGCGGGAATTTCCGAATAGTGTGGGTTTTTCTACAGCAAAGATTTATGAAACTGAGTCACTGATGTCCGTATTTACCTGTGTGCCCAAATGTCAAATGTTGCACCTATAACATGTTGCATGCAAATGAGGGCAACTAAAGCTTATACTTTATGATTACACAAGAAGCAATTCTTCATAGCGGTGAAAGAACGCAAGGGAATTCCTAGAATTTATGTTGACAGACGAAATAATTCCTCATTGCGCTGAAAGAGCGCGCAGTAAGGCGTAGTGTTTAAGTTATCAAAAGAAGCAATTTCACATAACGTGACATACTATTTAAGGAATTATGTGTTGCACAACAGCTTGGCTCAGTCTGAGTTGAAGTCGTAATACATCAGACTGCAGATAACGCAGAAGTGCGAACATGACGTTAATGACATACTAGCCAACTTACCCAACGAAAACGTGATATTTACGGGTGTAAGTACACGTACTGACTTTTTATTAGAACATTTGAAATATTGAGCTTAAACGTCGGAGTCTAATTTATTTTAATTTTAGCGCAGGTGTCCTTTTTACGTCTCACGCAACTCGCCTGTAAATAAACGTGTTTACTGTTTACTTTATTCAGTTGCAAACGAATATCATCTCGATTTAGACATTAGACCGACAACCATGATATATGAAGTGACAGGTTTATCGACCGATAATGACTCTACCTAGGGTAGTATATTTATACACTTCGCTTAGTGTGGACAAAGCTGCCCTTTTCACAAATGCGCAATAGACTTCGTCGCGTGATTCCTACCGTTTGTTCTGGTGTTTTGACTGGCGACGATACCAAACGGGAGTGCTGACGTGGTTCATAGATCACAGCGACGTCTCTTGTTGGTCATCTAGGGAGTAAACATGTCAGCTGTGGTGGGAAACATGCCAGAAAAAGTAACTAAATATATGTTGTATGTAGAAATGACGCACATGATTTCAAATATAGTGTGTACGTGCATGCGTGCGCGTGCGTGTGTGTATGTGTGAACGTTATCATATAATGTTACATAATCTGTTTTAACTTCAGCCCAGGTGGCCGTTTTATGTCTCACGCAATTCGCCTGTAAATGAAACGAGTTGAATGTTTATTTCATTCAGTTTCAAACGAATATCATCTCGATTTAGAAATTAGGCCGACAAACATGTTGTATGAAGTGACAGTGATAATGGCTTTACCTAGGGTAGTATATCTGAACACTTCGTTTAGTATGGCAAGGCCGCCCTTTTCACAAGTGCGCAATAGTCTGGTCGCGTGCTTTCTAACCATTTGTTCTGGTGTTTTGAATGGCGACGATACCAAACGGGAGTGCTGACGTGGTTCATAGATCAAACGACGTCTCTTGTTCATCTAGGGAGTAAACATGTCAGCTGTGGTGGGAACATGCCAGAAGAAGTAACAAAGTAAATGTTCTATGTAGAAATATCCCATATGATTTCAAACTGGCAACTTTTCCGACTCGTCTCTAGTTTCTGCCGTTGCAAAGATCATCTATTTTTTCTCAGACAACGTTTATTATTGAAATAGCAGTCATTGAAAAAAATGGGGTACGCAACTAGGTATGATAGGAATACTTCGAAATCACTTCTGTGATCATGATATGGGAAGGCGAGGAAGAGGGGTTTTGTGTATGTGTGTGTGTGTGTGTGTGTGTGTGTGTGTGTGTGTGTGTGTGTGTGTGTTGTGTGTGTGTGTGTGTGTGTGTGTGTGTGTGTGTGTGTGTGTGTGTGTGTGTGTGTGTGTTGTGTGTGTGTGTGTTGTGTGTGTGTGTGTGTGTGTGTGTGTGTGTGTGTGTGTGTGTTGTGTGTGTGTGTGTGTGTGTGTGTGTGTGTGTGTGTGTGTGTGTGTGTGTGTGTGAGTGTGTGTGTATATACTTCTTTATCACTTCTCTGATAATGAATTCTGAAGGAGAGAAAGAGGGGTTCTAATGAAAAAAATGTACGCGGCGTGCCCGATACAGTAAAGTCTCTCCAGGCTGTCCTTAAACTTCAGATTCTACCATGCAAATGCCTACGCGCGCGGCCGACGAAGCCCCAGGCGGCAGCGTCAGACAGCGCGCGCGGCGGCGGCGGCGGCGGCGGCGGCGGCGGCGGCGGCGGCGGCGGCGGCGGCGGCGGCGGCGGCGGCGGCGGCGGCGGCGGCGGCGGCGGCGGCGGCGGCGGCGGCGGCGGCGGCGGCGGCGGCGGCGGCGGCGGCGGCGGCGGCGGCGGCGGCGGTAAGAATTGCGTAAAAATGCAAAACCTACATGCAACTGAAAACGTTTTCAGCACTTAAATGTCCGTGGGGCGGAGACGACCAGACCTGTGTGAACGCAGGCGCGACGTTGTGTTATAAACAATGTCACGTGATTTACGAGTACAGTAGGTACACACACAACTGAGCTAGGAGTGTGGCTGCGAGCGGCCCGGCACACTCTACATGCCCATTAATATTGCGTTACTTGTGCTCCAAGTTTGTAAATGCGTGTAGTGCATTTTGTGTTTTCCTAGATATCCGACAAATTATTCGCACTCCAGCTTCAGTTCATAAACAGGTGGTCTCGCGAACACCATGGCGACCCACACTTTCTTACTACTTCAGAACAGAATAGAAGTATGTAAGACAGTTTATTATCCATTTATATTACAATTGCACAAGGAACATATTTTTTCCGTTGTGGCGTTAACATACATACATACTCACATGCATGCACCTAACAGAGTTAACTTTATGTTGTAATGTGCCTAAAATGCTGAACGTAGGTCGATGCTATATAAAATTAAATATTAACTGTTCAAACGTATAACAAATAAAGACGGCCGGGAAAATGTGTGAACGGGGCGGCGTTGTTTCATAAATAACCTGCCGTGTAACTGAAGAATATTGAGAGAACACATGCAACCCATAGAGTGTGTAAACTATGATAGCAATACGTTTCTCGCAAGATATTGTTTGCTGGACCAAATGTGTACAGGATTGCCGCTGCCGATTGTGCAATGCTCGCTACACGTTCGCTAATTGCGTGTTGGTATGTTGCCAATTTGGTGAAAGGTTGTAAACTTGCGTGTTGGACTCCACTCTTCAGTGTCAGACACAGTGTGATATCGACCATCTCAGCAGTCGTGAACAATACACAGGTGTGTATACATTACGTCCGTACCTGTGCCTGGGAGCACTTGGCTTTTGCGGGACGTAGTACCTGTAGTAACTGAGCTAAATTTATACTGTAAATTTAAAATCATACATTTCTCCACTTTTTCAACAAAACATTATATTAAGAAGCTATCAATTTGATATGTTCACGAAAACACACACACTGCATTTTTGCAGAGTTTACGTATTCATGCATGGATATTATTCACATGCACACACGCACACCCACACCGCACGCACGCACGCACGCACGCACGCACGCACACACACACACACACACACACACACACACACAATGTCTGTTTCTGTGCGTGCGTGCGTGTATGTGTGTATTGTTCGCTTATCCGCTAAACGAAGACTTGTTAATAAACACCTAGCGACATAACAGTTTTTACTAGCAAAGATTTTCCATTTAGCTGCGCATCTAAACGATATAATAAAACTTCCGATGAGATTTGATCATTTGTATTGCAAATTTCATATGATAACCGTTATCCAACAAAACTAAACTTTCGTTACTATTTCAAATTAATAGAGTTTTCTAATAGACATAGTAAACTCTTAATCATACTGACACCTGATTTCGGTTAACTCTAAATGTTAGCTCTCTGGTCGTTACAAATACCATAGAATCTCAGTGAATGGATCAACGCATGTTTCCCACCAGGCACCAGTTCCTATTGTAACGCAGTATGCTGCATGTGGTTATGTGGCGACAGAAGTCGAAGTTTGTAACTTCGGTATTCTGTCAGCCTCAATTCTACTTGTGGCAGTAGGATGGGAATCTGGCATCATATTCACAAAGAATGCAACTGTGGCCATCTACCTAATCATCCCAGATGTTCCACCCTGACGACTGTTCCATGTGTAGCAGTAGTGGCCAGTAGTATCCGGTTGTCCTGGTGCTCAAGACGTAAAGTGAAATGGCTGCCCGGGCGCCATCCACCTCCGGATACAAATGTTGTTAAGGCATTGGTCGGAATGCTATCTGCGTCGTGATTGGTTGCTGGAAGTAAACATGCACCAAGTGCATTTGACAGTGGGATCTTGACAGTGCAGGAACACCTTCAATCGAGGAGTGCAGAAAACCAGCGCGCGCGGTCGAACATCAATGTTTGAACTGGGCGAACGGACATACAGCAAAACGTCACGTCAGCCATGCAAATAGATTACAACAGTTTAATCAGTGCAGTATTATAGTAATACAATAAATAAACAAAAAATGAAACATTGATCACAAGCCTGCATGCGAACTACGTGGCTCGCTAGTCACATACAATAATAATGATACGTGACATGTTTACATTCATAGCCTATAATATACAACCAAGACATACGTGAACATAAACAACACACGTCTTAAATATAAAATAGCATAAACAAGGCTAGCATGTAAAGTACAATGTGAAGAAACAATGAAACCCTTAAATATAAAATAGCTTACAAAAGGCTAACTTGTAAAGTACAATAAGAAGAAACAATGATACTCTTAAATGTAAAATACCTTACACAAGGATAAATTATAAAGTACAATGCGAAGAATAAATGAAACTCTTAAATATAAAATCACTTACACAAGGCTAACTTGTAAAGTACAATGTGAAGAAACAATGAAACTCTTAAATACAAATTAAATTACACAAGGCTAGTTTGTAAAGTACAATGTGAAGAAACAATGAAACTCTTAAATATAAAATAACTTACACAATGCTAACTTGTTAAGTACAATGTGAAGAAACAATGAAACTCTTAAATATAAAATAACTTACACAAGGCTAACTTTTAAAGTACAATGTGAAGAAACAATGAAACTCTTAAATATAAAATATAGTACACAAGGCTAGTTTGTAAAGTACAATATGACGTACACTATATAATATAACTACGTTAACTGTGAAGAATAAATCATAAAGATAAATGTGAGCTTAACTTTCAAGACATACACACATAACTGATAATATTAATAATTAACAAATTACAGTAAAATATGAAAAGTAGAGAATTGAAAATAATATGACAGTTCATCACGTAATAATAAATACGATGATCTGGAGAATGAATGATATTGGTAACTGGACACTAAGAGTAGATTGAAATAATAATGATACTTCGTATATTAACTCTTAAATATAAAATATAGTACACAAGGCTAGTTTGTAAAATACAATATGAACGTACACTATATAATATAACTACGTTAACTGTGAAGAATAAATCATAAAGATAAATGTAAGCTTAACTTTCAAGACATACATACATAACTGATAATACTAATAATTAACAAATTACAGTAAAATATGAAAAGTAGTGAATTGAAAATAATATGACAGTTCATCACGTAATAATAAATACGATGATCTGGAGAATGAATGATATTGGTAACTGGACACTAAGAGTAGATTGAAATAATAATGATACTTAGTATATTAACTTTTAAATTTAAAATATATTTTGACATCTTTCTACTCGACATCAATTTATGCAAGGCTAGATTGTAAAGTACAGTGAGAACATATATTTTAGGGAACCTTACAAATAAACATGAACACGTTCTCGTACTCCCTCCTATAGTCTTATAGAGTAAATATGTATATTTATGATATTGTAGAGCCATGAATATAACATATGACAGAGGCAAACCATCTGCAACGCAAACAATTATAGTTATAAACAACAGTATTGTCAATACAATATTTTGGTCGCCACCCAGTTCCAAACTCCCTTAGCGTCTTTCCGTCCAGACGTGTGAAACGCGTTGCAAGAAACGTGTGACTCTGGAATTAAACAAACTCGCATTCACCAAATTTGATAGCTGAGTATAAATACTCATAACAGTTATAAACGTACATATGTATGTCGTTTCGAATAAACTACATGCACACGTGCACATGTTTGTCTGAGTTCCGCCTTTGTGAATAAAAATAGCAAAGTAAATTTCGTGGTGTTTTGATGAAGGTATGCCTATTGACACGATAAAAGTATCACCCTTTAGCTACGATATCGCTGCACCGTTCATCACAAAATAACATATTTATGCCAGCCATTATATATTCGCAAGTTACTGCCTTCATTTGCGAAAACACTATTTTCTACAAACATACTGCAAGTAAACATAAGTCTAACTGAAACAACCATGTACAGTAAAGTGGTTTAAGCTGAAAATCGTTTTAATAGTAGTCGTAATTTCAAGTTGATGTACCAACCTGACTCGAAAATACGCTTAGTTCGCCATGTGTGTGTGTGTGTGTGTGTGTGTGTGTGTGTGTGTGTGTGTGTGTGTGTTGTGTGTGTGTGTGTGTGTGTGGTGTGTGTGTGTGTGTGTGTGTGTGTGTGTGTGTGTGTGTGTGTGTGTGTGTGTGTGTGTGTGTGTGTGTGTGTGTGTGAATGCATGCATGCATGCATGTATTTATGTTAGGGACGACTCACAGTCTTTTGAAACATTCCATGTCCAATCGGACGTTTCGAGCATGTTTTGACTGTATGCAGGGGCAACGGAAGTAACAATCCTTACATTTAATCGTTATTCTCCCATGACCCTTTTTGGTTATAATCTGAGCCCGTGGGCCACGTGATACCAGTACACCAAACAACGATATTACTATATACGTATTGTACCTATTACATATGCTTTCCACCCAGGGGAAACGAGGTAGTCCCGCTAGTAGATTTATGCTGAGGAAGTGACTCTATTATGGCGTGCACAACATTTTCATTATGAGAAGGGCGTCACACCCGATAGATCATTAAATCCCCACTGCCTTTCCATTCAAGGGCTCGGCCCGGCCTGTAGCTTTCCAAAGTCAGAACTAGTGACGTTCTTAAGATTGAGAGGATGTGTCCGAAACCAAACGGAACATCCGAGTTATGTTTGTAAAAATAATGTTGGGCTGTTGAACGCATTCAATGATCAGTGCTGTGGACCAATACACTCACCCCTTGAAGCTTGATGTCCACCTGTGTAATGTCTGAACCGCGGGAATGAATGGGAGACATTCTAGGACATGCAGTTATCCGCCAGATGGCAGGTCATACCGGGCCTGGTTGCTACTTCCGGTTTTCAGAACAAGTCAGTCATGCATGCGCATACAAACAATAATAAGACATCTACTGCCATTGATATCGGATTTTAAATGCCTGTCCTGTTCACGGATTTAGCAGTACGGCAGACATACATTTCCCAAAATATAAAGGAAAATATAATGCTTGTGTGATAGCAAATAGTCGATCTGAGGCTGAGCCAGACGGAAAATTACAGTAGCCCACAATGATAACAGGGTGGTCTAAGGCACATTTCAAAACGACGGATTATAAATTGAAAACATTATTTGGGACGGATGCAATCTTGTGAAAATTTCCCATCAATAGTACGGCTTTTACTTCATGCAACCTGTCAAATTGTAGTTGTGCCTGTGGAGGGAGGGGCGCATCGCCATAATATATTTGGACAAGTCTGTTAATTTGTTTCCACATAATTTAATACAAATGTAAGAGAGTTAGAATAAGACTTCTATCAGGTCCTGTTTAGTACCTCGCATATTATCCATGCCAATAAATTTTTTTACTTATATATATTATTAGTGTGGGTCTAAAATCGACTTAGACGCAGCATTTGCATAGCATAAACATACCTGGAATAATGCTGAATGATTGAATTAACGCAACTCAGTGTAAAATATGGACAAGCAAAGAAAGCCAAGTCTCAAGGTTGGTCCGGATTCGGTATGTTTGCAGTATAGGCCGCACCTCGAATGAAATCAGGAAAAGAGCCCCTTACCATCAATAAATCTACGCCACACATCTACTATGCCTTTCGTATACACATACACTAATGTGGTGTGATCTCAGAATTAAACTTACTGTACTGCATTTTATCGCTCAAACTGTACACGAAATACACTTGTTTAAATTCTTTCGTCACAGGAAATTCCGGGATGTGGCGCCACTGTAGGTCTTTTACTACCTCCACCTCGTATCAAATTTCATGTAAACACCTGTTGTAAATCTGGCCAAAAGTATCCTCGGCCTAAACCTGAACTTAAATCTTGGTCCACATCAGAACACGTATCTCGAGCGAACCCTTTAAAATAGCGCCACGTATCCGAGTTTCCTATGAAACTAACGTTTACATACAAACACTAGTGAATTTCGTGTTCGTTTTGATCGATTCGATAGAGACTCAAATTTCATTTATTATTCATCACGCGACAAGTGTTCAATTGTAGTGTAGGTGTAGTAGATGCATGAAGTGAAATTTAATAAGTGCAAGTGGCTGTTTTCGTGGTTTTTCGAGGTGCTGACTCAAACTGGCAAAGTACCGACGATTCTGCACAAGTGCTTGCAGTGTTATGCGCCGCGCACAGTGACACGCTTTGTATACCCGACCGTGACTGTCGCACAGCATCTGTACCATGAAACGAACCTTCTGGCTACATACTCTCGCACAAGTGCAGCGATCGAAAGAGAAGAACAAGAAAGACAGCTCTTCGCTCGGTTCACCAGATCACCGAAGTCGCCATCTTTAAATATGACGTTACTAGAAATGCGGCGAGAGATAGCGTGACGTCACAGTGGACTTATCTCTTCCGGTTTGGCGCGATCACTACGCCGCACCTTCCGGCGCAGGCAATTTCTTCAGAGTAATCTCGACCGCGTCGCTGTGGGAATTGTGCTTTTGTAGCATATGGGGTGTAGGGAATGCGTGCGTGCATGCGTTCTTTAGTAAGAATTACGACGACTAAATTCAACGTTGTTTGTCGCCGTACTTGTGGCAACGTTCCTTTTGTTGTTGTTATTAATACCGTTTGTCGACTTATGGCAGCAACAGTATCCGACCAGGTCCAACGCCGTGAAGACTTGCGACAGGACAACTAGCTAGTTAACAGTGAGTGACCCTTTTTTACCACAACCAATGTACTGTGTTAATGTAGTTGGTGAATTAAGCCGATCTTCGATAGGACCAAGGACGGCATGATGTAGATGTATGCATCATAACACTTGCGAGTGGATATTATTCTTTATGTTCTACAAACTCGAAAGCAGTCAGTACATTTTAGCGACCTAGCTTTTGCAGTATATTATTGATCAGAAAGACAACTGAACAAAAACGGTCACTTATGTAAGTTGATGATTGTGTTTCAAATTATGTACTAACAAAGTATGATACTAAAATAAGACACAGGAAACGAACATTGTAGATTAAGACGAAATCATACCGCTGTGTGTATCTTAAAATTCACACACAAACGCATCATTAAGGCGAGTGTCACATACATACTCGAACGCACGCATCAACTCGATTGAAACATGGTGTTTCTTTTCCATTACGCGAAGCAGAACGGATGCTTAGGAAGCAAGTTGCAAAGACAACCACCACCTAGCCTCTTTGTGATTGTCTAACTCGCGTGTACATGTATAATTTGTTCGTGATGCTCTGCTGATGACGTGGTCGCATGAAATCGACTGTGTATGTATGTGTGATAAATCGCTAATAAACGAACTTCATTACCGCGTTCTAATGTACAGGTTTGTGACAGAAGTAGCACAGAATGTGACGAGGTAGTTGCGAAGACGGGCTTCATTGTGTAAGAATCAAGAGTGTATAACACAGTGATCAATAGTAGCAGGCAGGTTATTGGCCCAGTCATGGGCGCCATGTAGAGAAACAAGTATGTCCAAGCGCCAGAAATATATGTCGTTGTAATCTAACGCAATAAAATTGTCTGTCAAACTAGCCAGACGATTGCCATATAAATATACTAGAAACAAAGTATTTAATTGGGAAACATACAATTATATGTAGCATCATTACCCGAAAAACACTTTGTTGTGTAAAAATGTACTATCCAGATTACGACAACTGATATTTTACTCCATGTTCAGACTTTTTTGTAATATATATATATATATATATATATATATATATATATATATATATATATATATATATATATATATATATATATAGTGGAAATTTCAAACAGCCCGCCCCGCATTTTCTGTGATTTTCCTAGGCAAAACTGGAATTTCTTTCTGTGATTTCCTTTATTGTGAATTATTCTATGTACATTCTAATGAATGACTAAAGCTGGCAGGGCAAAACAACAAAACAGTGAAATATTATGAATGTTTTCAACAGTGTTACCAAACTGTTCTGTTACCAGAATACTCACTGGCATCATGTTGTTTACCAAAACGTCATGGTTAGCACATGTTATCATAACATTGTGAAACGCACACACACACACGCGCACGCACGCACGCACGCACGCACGCACGCACGCACGCACGCACGCACACACACACACACACACACACACACATCTAGTTGCACACGTGTATGCAAGCATGCACAGCATATATTCGTCGCACACATACAGTCGCGCAAGCAACACACAGTGTCACACACACAAAGAGCTCTCAGGTAATCCACCAACTAATAGGCACAAACAATGTGCAAATTTTGAGAGAAACTGCGCGGGCTAAAAAAGCTGAGCCCGCACCCGCCCCGCAACTATATCATTCGGCCCGCCCTGCCCCGCATATTTTGCCATATCCTGGCCCGCCGTCCGCTCCGCCCCGCGGATACCAGTCCGCGGGGCCCCGCAGCCCAGCCCGCACCGCACTGGTCTGGCCCGCAGCCCGCACCGCCCCGCAATATATAAAAAATCCAGCCCGCGCAGGGCCTTAGTAGATACGCTGATTGACTCTCAGGCCAACTATATAATATAAACTGAAATAAGGATATACTTTTATAAAGCAATATAAAACTATTACAACAGTAAACACATATTCACGCAAAATATATAGAAATACAAATTTACAGTTGTTTATAAACAAAAATTATAGCAGGTTCAATCTAATCCGTGAGGTGGCAGCACCTTTTACAAAAGCCGGCTAAGTGATCAGACTATCTTCACGGCAAAGCTATGCAGCCGAGCTGGAGTCGGTTAAGCGAGACTAGCATATACAGGGTCCAACTACTCGTGACACAACTTCTAACATGTCATACTCGGAAATGTCTGGATAAAATGTGTCTTCTTGTGGAGAACAACTTCAAAATCTCTATTACACTTGCTAGTTGCTATAATTTAGTTGTCTTTCCGGTGTAGCTGCTGGGGCTTCGTGATGACTCGATGATTCCCTTGCAAATGTTTATGTTCTTGCTCATGAGAAGGACAACGTTTTGGTTCTTCTATATTTGCCTGTGAATAATAAATAAATATATAAATATATAAATAATAAATAAATAAATAAATAAATAAATAAATAAATAAATAAATAAATAAATAAATAAATAAATAAATAAATAAATAAATAAATAAATAAATAAATAAATAAATAAATAAATAAATAAATAAATAAATAAATAAATAAATAAATAAATAAATAAATAAATATATATATATATATATATATATATATATATATATATATATAACGTGTATATGTATTTGTATGTATTTATTTTATACACATGTATATAATACAAGTTTCAAATAAATGCATTCCATCTCATCACCTGAAATTAACAAAACGCTTTTTGATTTCTGGTAATTGACGTAATTAATCGTATGATACCCCGTGAATTATCTGGCATGAAACTTCACTTGACATTATAATTATTATAATGACATGTTATCATTGAGGACTTTACGGTCCTGATGGCTTCTTAAAAGTAGTAACTGTAATTGACTGGCTGGCAGACCTGGTCACTCGAACACACTCTCGACTTCAATCATTCAGCCTCGCTGTAATTAATGCGCAAAACTACTCATGCAAATAAATTCACAATTTTCTACATCCATGTATCCTCTCATACAGCAGAATGAACTGGAGCAAAGTAAGGTACGACATAAAGTCACCAGACTTAACAAGAGTTAACAAGTTTGCCACTTAAAAAATGAACTCTAGATGGCAGGTAGACTAAGAAGTCCTTTGGTTTATCGAGAGTCCAACCTATCTATCCAAGTGTACCCCGCCCTTCTGATGTATATGTCGATTTTTTTTAAAGCATATTAACTCTACTAACACCTACACAATCAGCTATTAAGCTGCTCCATTCATTTGCTGTTCTTTGTGAAAATGAGAACTTTCTCATATCTAGTCTACACTGCTTCTTTGTTAATGTAACTTTATGTCTTCTAGTCCTTTTCTCTTCTTTAACCGAAACAAACATACTTCTGTCAATATTTTCATATCTATTCAATATGTTAAACACTTCTTTCTGATCTCGTCTTAATCTTCTGGTCTGTAGTATTGTTAAACCACATTATCTTAGACTCATTTCGTAACTAATATCCCTGAGCTTTGGCATCCTTTGGGTTGCTCTCTTTTGTACTATTTTTAGCATATCAATATCCTTCTTGCGATACATCCTCCATGCTTGTATACAATATTCTAAATGAGGCATAATTATTGATTTCTACAGTGGTATTATTAGGGTTTTTTTTCTTGTACAGTGTACGCTATAGTTTGCCTAATAAATCCAAGAACTTGGTTTCCCTTCGATGCTGCAGTTCCGCACTGCTCAGAGACGGTCACGTCAGCACTAATAATTAATCATAAGTCCTTTTCTTTTATGGTACTACATTGTACAGTACCATTCATTGTGTATTGTACATCTTCATTATCATGTCATGTATAGAGGCTCTTACCAAAATTAAACAACATTTGCTACTTCTCAGACCATTCGGCCAACTTATTAAGATCATCTTGTAAATGCTGTCTATCTGCATCACTTTTAATCTTTTCTAATATAAATGTGTGTATTATCTGCAAACTTCAACACCTTGCTTGTTTTACCAACATCCAAATCATTGATATAATTATATAAATACAAAAATAGTCCCAATACTGATCCCTTTAGTACTCCACTCAAAACCGGTTTCCAGTTTGAAACCTCCCCATCAACTACTACTCTTTGTCTTTTATCAATAAGCCATTTTTCTATCCAGTTAATCATACGATTCCTTATGCCATTGCCCTTTAGTTTAAGTAGTACTCGTTTATTTGACACTTTGTCGCAGGTCTTTTGTTTAAATATAAGTAGATTATATCTACTGGTGATCCATCATTTACCCACTTTGTGACATCGACCAAAAAAACATGACATGCTTGTTAAGTATGACCTTACTTTTAGAAACCCATGCTTAGATGGGGTTATCAAGTTACGTTTAACAAAGAAAATCAACCGACCGATCTTTAATTAGTATTTCTAATAATTTACTACAAATCATGTTAAACTCACTGGTATATAGTTCTCTGACATGTTTCTCGATTTTTTTTTTTAATAATGGTATGATGTTTGCTACTTTCCGTTCTAACGGAACTACTCCCTCCTATAATGACACATTGAACACTTGCAAGCGGTATGACAATTTGTTCTAACAATTTTCAATAGTAATTTGGCAGGGATCCCTTCCACTCCGGGTGATTTATTATCCTTTTTTCTTAACTGCCATTTTCTGGGTTACAATTAGTTGTCCTAAATAGACTCTCTTAAAGCCTCTAGTTCTGGCAATAAACTAACATCTTCTCTGGGGGAGACACCGAACTAAAGTAGTCATTTAGGTTTTCTTATTTGAATCCGGGCTCTCTCAATTGCAAGTTTGATGCTTTGGTGATGATGATGGTTTTTTTTATATAGAAACTACACACGTATTCATATTGTATACAGTATAAGTGTGATCATTATTGTCAAAGTGTTTGTAATGAGGGATTAAGCCACAAGTGGCAGATGTTCTCTCCAATATATGCAATATAGCTACCAGGGTTTCTTATTTCTTTTTACATGACGTTCTTATGACTACAACAACCATGCTAATGTTGAAGGTTTTCTGCCCGCCAATTTGTGTTTAGTTACTTTATTAAGCGCGGAACAATGTTCGCAATTTGACAGATTTCGCCTGCAGCACATTCAAATGTTAAACAAAACCTCCAGTTTCAAAACAAAATTGATTGGCAATAATACAGAGGCGAGCAGAATTAACCACAATACCCTCGGAATGTTTACTTTCCCACGTTCTAGACAGCAGACTTCCCATTACAAATTACTGCTCGGCCAATTCTGGGCAGAGGAGCTGCCACCCTCCCTTTAACAAATCTCTGTAGTTTACACATTGTTTGAATCTGGTGGATGGACTGAGCTGTCGGGATGACATAATCAGACAATGACGTCACCAGGACGTGTGATTTATGACACAAAGTATGGTACAAATGTTACCTTTGAAGTCGGGAACTGTCACTCGTTACTTTTCCTCTGTGACTGCACTTTGCGTAGTGAGTCTTTTGACTTTGCAAGCTTGTGTTGTATCACACCAGTATCTTGCTGCATGTGTTTGGTGGTTTGTGGTCGGGCCTGGAGCTTGGACAGGGCGGTCTGCAGACTGTTGACACGTTGCTGCCAGAAGGTGATGTCATCAGGACACAAGGCCTCCTCCGATACAGGTCGCTGCCAGTCCAAGCTGAAGAAAGAGGGTCGACGACAAACTACTTTAGTGACCGACTGCCATTGCCCATAACTTAGTGAGCCCATGTATTTTGTATGCCCAACAATGTGTGAAGTTTTGAGCGTTTGATGCCGATCTCCAACGTGATAATGCGCGCTTTGTGATATATTTTGGATTGGGAAAATCGTTTTTCTTAGGTGCACTATGATGGCGAGTGAATATGGCATGACGTATTGCTAATGGTTGGATGGCGACATTGGCCCTAAGTGGTCATATCGCTGAAGAGGCAACAGTGAGTTACATAAGTTTTCATATATGTGTTTCTCAGATCAGTCCTGCCGCTGTTTGTCAGTTCTTCTGTGGCTCGTGATTTTGAACTATAAAAGGTGAACTGGTGCCGTACACATGGACACAGATTCGACTGGAGTGACATTAGGCATGCATTTTAGTTTATGTGGAATAATAATTATTATTGTATTCTTAGTTTGTATCGTGATTAGACGTTTGTATTTTAAGCGTATAGCTGGAAACATGGCGCTCTATAAAATAAAGTTACTATTATTTTTTAAACATTTACAGTTGCTCACCATCCCAGCCACAGTTGGGGTGTGCTACTCGCTGCGTCCCTCAGTCTCTGGATACCCGCCTCTGTCAACAAGTTGTTGGGGAGCCTGCAATCAAACATACCACACAATGACCCAATGTCATCTGCTGTGGTATTACTGATATTATTACAAGCCTTTCGGTTTACCCGATTTCAAAGACTTATAATTTCAACCAACATTAGTTAGATCATGAACATTTTTGTCGACTCTTATGTGGCGAGACCAATATGTATTAATTGCAGGAGCATAAAACAAATAACTTATAAATTATTACATTCAAGTTAGTCTATGTATGTTATATTATTTTTATTCTTTAGATTGGCATATTTGCACTAGAGTGTTTTTGGATACCTAGACGTGAGAAACGATCATACAAAATATCAAGACTGATGTGAATTGTCAACAGTAGGTATGCATGGTGATGTGATACAGGAAGCAAGGTAAGTGTCAGATGTCTGAATAAATTTTGTTTTAAGAAAATGTCATAAACTCCTACCAGATGGACCGAAGTGAATCCATTTTGATGGCTTCGATTGTGATGTGCAAGGCACCGACATCACCGACAGAGTTCCCGCCGAGTCTGTCACCAGAGTAATAAACTGACATTTTGACATGTGTATATTATGTTCCGGTCATACGAAGCCTATCACCAGCAAACTAATTTAGCTTTGGGACAGTTGTATACGGCACAATTCCTCACCATGCCTGTCATCTGAAGAGTAAATTAGTTTTGCAACATTTGACCAAGACTGCTACCAGAAGAGTATTTTCACTTTGTGACATCTGAATATAGTATCCTATTAACACGAAGCTTGTCACCAGCAGAATAGTAATTTAATTGCGTAACATGTCTACAGTATATTGCATTGAGTTCCGCCAAGCCTGTCACCAGAAATGTATGTGTCCGTGTGTTCGTGGTGTGTGTGTGTGTGTGTGTGTGTGTGTGTGTGTGTGTGTGTGTGTGTGTGTGTGTGTGTGTGTGTGTGTGGTGTGGTGGTGTGGTGTGGTGTGTGGTGTGGTGTGGTGTGGTGTGGTGTGGTGTGGTGTGGTGTGGTGTGGTGTGGTGTGGTGTGGTGTGGTGTGGTGTGGTGTGTGTACGGGTGTGATTTGTGTGTATACATGGGTATATATGTGTGTGTGTTGTACATGTGTGTATGCGCGTGTGTGTACATGTGTATGTAAGTATGTGTATATGTGTGTGTACGTGTGTGGGCATGCGTCCACTTAAGATGTTCTATTAAAGTAACATATCTTCTCATCACTGTTTAACAATTTACATGTTAAATGTCAAGTTTGAGTGTCCACAATTGGTTGGCGTGTGTTGTATTCAGCAGGAATGGGACTCAGTCAGGACTGCCAGACCTACTCACCCTAGAAAGTTTAGTGACGTCAAGGAAGGCAGGACTGTTGTCAGTGTAATGATGTCAAGGTCGTCCATCTGAGCGTAAGTGAGGCTGTTGTGACACAGACGCAACTGTTTGTTTAAATGCCAACACTCGAAAAACTGACTAGAGGACATGAAGTTGCGTTACGAAATTAGCAGTGTAGATTAGACATAATACAGTTTTCATTTTCACAAAGGACATTAAATGAACAGAACAGATTACCTGTTGATTGTGTGGGTGCTGGTAGTACACACGTGTTAATATGTTAAAAATGAATTTGTCATATACCTAAGAAGGGCGGTGTACATACAGATAAATAGGTTGGACCCTCGGTAAGCCGAAAGGCTTCCTTATCCACCAGACATCCAGATGTGATTCTCAACGTGGCAATCTTGTTAAACAATGTGTCTTTTTATTCTTATTCCATGCAATCAAACACCTGATGCAGGAATAACATTTTACCCACAGTAGTCCCCGGTGTGTATCCAGCAATTGTTAGCATTGTTACATTTGAGGTATGTTTCAAGTTCCAACAACTGTCAAGATCGTTGTCATATTTGTGGTATTTCCAAAACACGAACTTGGTGCTATTTCTTACAGCGTTTAGTCTGTGAAAATGCTCCATTTTCACTTGAATGATAGGTATAGTTCCAGCTTGTTGATCGGTAAGTATTGCCTTGTGATAAACTAAACCTGACAATATCAGTGTATAAATATGCAGTATCCAATTCTGGTTGCACCACTCAGGCATGCTTGCACCAGGGTTGAGTCAACACATGCACACACGTATAATTTTAGTAAATGGAATGTCAAAAAACAGTGAAGACAACCCACCCACCAACCCACACACACCAACCCACCCACCAATCAACGCTCCCAAACACACACAAAACACACTTATTGGTTGTTGTTCATATGATGTCACCTCGTTGTAACCAACTTACTCGAGTTCCTCCAAGTTCTTTAAAGTGACCAAGCTCCCTTTCAAGGTGTCCATCGGTCTGCCATGAAGGTCATTGTCGTACAGCCTATTACAGATATGCATGCATGTCAGTAACAGATTTATAATGCTAACCTGTTTGGTGTTACAATTCAACTCCGTATGATGCGTTGCAAGTTGTAGGTTAACGTGCATGATTATTAAAGTCAAATCTACCAACTTAGTACTTATACTTAAATTGTATTTATAAAAAGATTTATATTTTAATTTCAACTATGTCGTGTTTGCCATAGACATGACCCAGTGTTATCGAAAGGTCATAGGCAGTCCCGATTTCACCACTGGTACATTTATCTCACTGGGTGAAGAAAGAGTCATGCAGTTGTATTTGTGACAAACATGAACCCACTGGACTGTGGCCTAAGTGATGTTACTTGGACATGTTAGCAATTTGTACCTTAGTTGTCTCAGTTGCCGTAAATGTGACAATTCACCTAGCATTGCAGTGAACTCGTCACCCGTGAGACCACAGTATTTCATGCTGCAAAATAAGTGAACATACGCGGGATATATTTCTATTTTCTTTACGAAACGTTACTGTTTGTCAGTCAGTGCAATGTGCACGATAATAGACAGCAAATGTTGCACCCCAAAATACAAGATTGTTATTAGTAATCCAGCTGCGATGGCCATAATAATTATATTTTCGTAGTGTATTCACAACTGGGATTTTGGTGAAATTGTTTCATAAAGGGCGGATATTAAAAATCAAGATGGCAGCGTTCAAATTCTTAACACCACCAGGAATGACCTTAATCCCTAGTGTTTATGCAAACTACTTAGATCGGAGTTATTTTCTAATGTTTCATTGCTATGGCATTTTTATTGATGTTACTGGGAGGTAATATCCCAAAACAGCAACAATGTTGAAGGTACAAACAGAACAAACACACACATATGCACACTCACAGTGTTTCTAGTGATTTATGGTTATTATGGCAACTAGTGACATGTATTTGAGATGTATCAAACCATGGTAATTTCCGGTGAGTACTTTACAAACTACTTATGTCTTGTGTATCTACGCAAAACTTCATTAATGAGTTTGAGCTTGCTGCCACGTGGATGATAGTATACAGCTGACGTAACACAAACCACACACATACACCTCACACACAACTCACACACATACAACCCACACACACCTCACACACGTACAACACACACACACACCTCAAACACGTATACACACACACACACACACACACACACACACACACACACACACACACACACACACACACACACACACACACACACACACACACACACCACAACACCACACAACCACAACTCTCACACTCACACAACACACACTACCACATATATATATATATATATATATATATATTACACACCATATACACATACACCACACATTCATAAATGACAGATACTCACAAACACCACACACACACACACACACACAGCACACACACAGACACACAGACACACAGACACACAGACACACACACACACACACACACACACACACACACACACACACACACACACACACACACACACACACACACACACACACACACACACACACACACACACACACACATACACACACCACATGTCCATACACACATGCACACCACAGACATACACACACACCCCACACACACACCATATATACACACAAAACACACAGGTACACAATACACATAACACACACGACACACACTTTGTTTCGGGGGAATAGATTGCATACAGATAACTTGTGTCTACCAATCTCTGTGGACTTACTAGTGCCTGTGGCATGTTGCCCCTCACCTTTTTGATGTCAGAGTTTAATATTGTGCTGTTTTGTACATGTATTTGATTTATATGTATGGCTACGTACACAACAGTGTGTAAAAACATTTCATTATATACATGTACACTGTGGGTATGCCTGATATAAATACAATTTTTTGCATTAAATTATGCCCATTTCCAACCTGTTATATATGTATTCATTGTTCTTTATTCCAACATCGCAAACAAGCTACGGTCATTATTACGTACCTTGATCAATCCCCACAATACATGACAAAACATGAATATATAATTAATCAATGCGATACGTACCTGAGAGCGGTGATGTTGGTCGCCGAACCTGAGGCGAACAGATCCTTCAAGTAGTGTAGTTGTTGAACATTCGTTATGGCACTGTCAAGGTCTAACTTTCCATCCTTGAGAAGGTGACTATACGTTGTGCTCCATAAGTGCAGCTTACCACTGTCTCTCAGGAGCGCGATGGCGTGTAAGATCCGAGTCTTCTCTGGAGTGTAAAACACATCAAAATAGAAGATCCGAGTCTTCTCTGGAGTGTAAAACACATCAAAACAGAAGGAGCTTTCTTGCTTCCGTCGAATTACAAATAGATCGTGGATATTCCCTGCTAGAGAGACTGTCACAATTGCCTTGTGTAAATCAGTCGCAAAATCGCATCGCATTAAACGTGTTATACATCTGGGGATTTGTGGCAATGGAGTACAGGCACAGTTGATTAACTTTAACCAGTGCATTGCAAGAAAAACATACAATGGCCGTCATACTTTCCAATTCGTATTCGTCTCTGTTGAGCAGTCGATCAGCGGGGTGTGTCGGCACTGTGGGACGTTTCACACCTGTGTGGCGTGTCGTCATTTTGAAGCGTGCATTTTCCTCTACAATAAAATACCAGTATGCATTAACCACGTCCCAAACGTAGATATAAATGAGCATTATATATATTATACAATATATATAATATAAGTATATAATACATATGTATATAATACACATGTATATACAATTATAATATATATATATAGTTTCGAGACTATATATATAATATATATATATATAATATATATATATATATATATATATATATATATATATATATATATATTTATATTTATATTTATATTTATATTTATATTTATATTTATATTTATATTATATATATATATATATATATATATATATATATATATATATATATATATATATATATATATATATAGTTTCGAGACTGGAGTACCCAGAGTGAGTTACATATATCATTGAATAAATTATCAACTTCACTTACATGCTATATGACTGAACAGTTTGTATTTTTTGACGTAAATATGTCTGAAATTAATATGTCTTCTGTCAAGGTTTACCGCACTACACTTTCCGTATTCTCTTATATTACAATGTGCATTCGACCATCTAAAAAAGGAGAATTTTTGTGAGCATACTTCTCGATATTGTCACGTCTTTCTGCAGTTACAGCAGTAGAGATACCTGCATCAATTTGGTCCGAACTAGGATATTTATCTAAAATCTGTAACTCAGTCATACCTTTCGTATTTTAATTGTTGTCTTTGATAATGATTTATTAAATACGTAATAATTCTTTATCAGAAAATAAACCACAAAATAGTAATGATGTGTTTGTATATAGCGAGACACTCCCAGGTAGATATATTGATGGTTCCGCATCAGTGGTGTCGAGACACGGGACGAAATGACATACCTTCAGCCGTCTTCCTTCGTGCTTCTTCACTCTTCCTGGCTTCTTCTGTTCGCAGAAGTTCCTCTGAAACATGAACTCCAGTAAAACTTTGGTCGGCTCTTTCTCTTAGGTATCCTTTAATGCACTTTTACTTAATTAACTCAATATCTCGACATCAAGCATTGTTCATTTCTAAAGAAAACACATTTCATCCAGGCGCATTGTAGCATTGGCTTGGCACAATGATTTTTTCATGTTCTAATAGTTTCAAAATTGGATACCCAGAGTGAGTTACATATATCATTGAATAAATTATCATCGTTAGCGAAATGCTATACGACTGAACAGTTACTATTAATGAATGTGTATTTCCTTATTCTTTCGTATTAAAATAATGTGCCTTCGACCATCTGAAAAAGGAGTCATTTTGTGAGCATACCTCTCGATATTGTCATGTCTTTCTGCAGTTACAGTAGTAGAGATATATGCAGGAAGTTGGTCCGAACTAGGATATGTATCTAAAATATGTAAATCCGCGTATCACCGTCATACCTTTCGGAATTTAGGGGTTGTCTTTGATGGTGATTTCTGCTTTTATGTATACATTTCACGTATTACCCAAATCATATTTCTATCTTTTCCATTGCATCTGGTGTTATTTGTCGTTATCCACTGCTAAATCAATATCAGTAGCTCTGATTAGTAATCAATTCAGCTGTTGTAACTCACATCTAAACATCACTGCCATAATGACATATGTGTGCTCCTGCAGAATTGTTTAGCATGTGTGATACTTAAGACCTCCTGTTTCTCACCATCACGACCCCCGGCTTAAGCAGTTGCATTGGCAAACAACTGTCTTCGTCAAACCAAATGTCAGTATAACTCCAACAAGTTTATTGAGGCTGGATCTAACCGAAAGAAACTTTGCAGCATTGTGCAAACGGTGATGCACATGTAGGTGGAAACGTTTCTGCCAACTCATGCCTCTCTAGAACCATTGCGAATGAATGAATGAATGAATGAGTGAGTGAGTGAGTGAGTGAGTGAGTGAGTGAGTGAGTGAGTGAGTGAGTGAGTGAGTGAGTGGTGGTGAGTGAGTGAGTGAGTGAGTGAGTGAGTGAGTGAGTGAGTGAGTGAGTGAGTGAGTGAGTGAGTGAGTGAGTGAGTGACTGGCTATTCATCATCCAATTTATCATTATCCATTATCCAAGACTGAAGCAGATCTATTGTTCATTTTTGTCAATGTTCACTGAAAACATCAAATTAGTTTTATAATCTATTCCATCTTTCCCGAGCAAATACATAGTTATCAATTATTAGTATTGACAGTCAAAAATAATATTTTATATCTTATTTGATGTACGTTTCATTATAATTGCAACTGCTAGTTCACAGCATTAGATGTCCGCGACTCACCTTTTGTCTTTTGTAATTCTCTTTCTGTTATGTCTTGTTGCAGAGAGGCTTGTGTGGTCGGGTGGTCTGTTGCTTCCTGTTGTAGAGAGGCTTTTGTCTCCTTTAGTTCTCGTTTCGCCTTCAGCATTTGTTCTGAATACAATAAAGACTGTCATTGCTTATATTTCATTCGTCTTTATTTACAGTCTTAAGAACATTTAATGCAACATTTTGTAATAACTAGTCATTTTACCAACGCACATTGTCATAATACTTGACGTTCTGTCGTTTTTTCTAAATGTTCTAATTATCTGTATCTGGACACAAGACACGCAGAGAGTATGAATAATCAGTGCACGCTGTGTTTCGAGTGTCGTTAATTACAGCTATTATTAAGGCTACACATCGGAAGCACGATGTACAACTGTATTGTATTTGGAGATATGTTACACAAAACTAAACAGATATTCACAAAACGTGTACCATTGAATTGTTTTTTCTGCAATTGTGCTGTTTCGCTCTTCCTTTTCTGACTCTTTCTCAGTTGTCGCACTTGCTCTGGAACAGTCGGCATATTTATACACATACAAGAACAGATGTGCGATATGGAATACACTGTTCATGGCTCCAACATTATGTTTATGTTGTAAGAAATTACGCTTCAAAAGATATACTCCAAAGTAAGTTAATTTCTGACAACATAACATACGTGCAGACGAACATCGAGGACGTAGCATTTGTGGATATGCAATGAGCTTTGAGCAGCATGGATTGGAACTGACGTCCGATGACGAACTATACATTTAATATCAACAGGCCCCACATGCGGTCATAGATACGCTTCGCTCTTCCATTTGGAAACTTGTTCTTCAATTCAAAATACCGATGGTGTATTATAATCGCTTTCTTTGTGCGGTCCACACAACTCAGAGGTCAAGTTTGTTGTTATATATATGTGGCAGTATCGCCAGTCATATGATAATTTTAATACTGACATGTATTCTACGTTATGTGTGTTGACGTACTCAGTGCATTGTTACTATTGTATATATTATGCTCGTCACGTCGTAGGTATCTATAAGCGCATGCTTGAATGAGTTCCATGATTAACATCGTTGTAATTATATCCACCGTTGTGGTTAGATAATATTCAAGTTCTCGCGTCAAGTATTCACAACCGCCCCACATCAAATGTTCAAAATAAGCTACGACAGTTTGCCAAGACGCTGTCAACATTCCCTATTGCTCACTCACCGCACCGCACAAACTCGACCAGATCAGCCCGTTGGATGTTCAAACAGGCAGCACTGAGCTCATCGAACATAGCCGCCGAATTCCCATCGTTTGTTCTAGAATCGCGCCACGACTCTAAGATGGTGAACGTTTTGCTGACATCATCGTCGCGGTCTCGCGTGATGTCTCGGACTGCAGAACTTGTCATGTTCAACGACACTCCCAGCTGGAATTCTTCCGTAGGAAGCAAATTGTGCTGCGCAAATTTTAGAAGATAGCTGTTGTCCAACGGCTCTAGATAAAAAGAACATAAATGTTATGGCGTAGATCAGAGATGTTCGGACCTTAAAACGTAAGTAATGTATAAAATGGAGGAAATCTCGGTTGGAATATGATGCAGACGCTGACAGAACAGACTTACGTTTACCCTCGTACGTATATTATTTGACAATTCTGCATTGTTACGTCTATAATCCATGGGCATTGGTTGTTATGTAGCTTAGTTTCTAGTCGCCATTTTGAACATGAGTAGTTATCAACGTTTGAGAGAGCGCGTTGTGATGTAAGCCTATACATATCGAAACACAGGGACCCGACGTAAATGATATTTATAACAGTAGCGTGTATTAGCGTCGTTCTCACCTTTTGCAGTCCTCCCAACATGACGGTGAGCGGCAGCGCCACCTGTTGCCATGTCTGCTCTGTAAGATTTTCACAGCATATTAACGTTTAAATTATTAATACCAATTGTGTGTATATATAATTGCCAACTCGCGTACTCCAATTTACCCACGAAATCAGAAACCCAGGACAACATTTGTCAACTTTCAAATATATTAATATGTTTAAACTTGTTCCCCAGTGACGCGTTCAAATAGGACACAACCGCTCTGATGTCGCATAAAATGTGAAAACACATAATCATATAATTATAAATAATTACGATGTTTTTGTTCTACAATTTATCACAAAGCCGTCAAACGTTTGCCGTCAGTTACATAACACAATTTACTGACAAACACGATTTCATGAGAGTATGTGTGGACAGCTCAGTGACGATGAATGATTCACTCAGACAGATTGCGTAACTGTTGAATTCTCCCAATAACATAACACATATGGCCGAGTTAACACGATAACTGACAAACTGCTACCGGTCGTTGCTGTTGTGTCCACTGCCTACAAGTATAAACCAAATACCGCGTCAAAGTTATTCTCATTTATAACGTACCAGAGGCGCTTGTAAAAAGAGGTGATACGCATTACAACTTCAAAAGGAGTGTGCTATTGTGTTGTCCACAGCCAGTCGCGCGTATGAACGGGTGACAGTTAGGGGCGTGTTTGTCAACAATGAAATGTTGCCGCATGATGGCGCTGTGGTCGCTGGTTTTTCACACGCCGTCTAGCTCGCTACGCTTCATTTCACTCAACCGACTCGCTTCATTCAACGAAGCGCTAAAGAAAGGGCGCGCCTACTACACGGACTGTTATAAAAATGACATCGTTACAACGCACAGCCCTAGTTTTGCGACATGTCAAATGAATACACCCATTTGAAATGTTCTGCGGTTAGTTAGAATACACTGAGCGACAACCTCCACGAGTAACAATGTCAATCTGCAGCACTGCCATGTCTACAACGATTGTCGATCTGCAGCAACGAATATTCAAACCGACATATCCACTCCGATTAAACCACATATTTTTATCAACGCATTATAAGCAACACATTTGCCGACACATTTAAACTACATGGGACAAGACATTGTATCGTTGAGTTTGCATGTTTAGGCAATTTTTATAGCGGCCACTACGCGCATAAGTCGTACAGTCGCCGTGCATTGATTGTAAATAATAACCACTGACATTACCTACCGCCTTTGGTACAGAAGAAGATGTGTCAAAGATACCACAATGGAAATAAGTGCTTCCGAACGAGAGTTCCGATAGTAGCGACCTGTTAATCCGAGTCTAAGGCGATCTACAAGCAACACGTCCAACCCCAACACATATACGCAGGAGGGGTGGGTGGGGGAGTGTTCACACAATCAGCCGTGAGATTTAGGTCATGTCCCAGTTCTGACTACGCGGCTCAAGAGTGCCCGCTCGCCGGTGTGACTCAGCACCGTCTACGCCACTAGCGACGTCTCATATCAGATCTGGCAGCCCCTCGGTTCAGTGATTCTGTATGCGTCTCCAGCACGGCTCGGTTATGTGAGCTGTAGGATCACCATTTCAGCCCACTCTTCCCATCTATCCCTCCAATCTCTTTATCCCTCGGTGTGTGTGTGTGTGTGTGTGTGTGTGTGTGTGTGTGTGTGTGTGTGTGTGTGTGTGTGTGTGTGTGTGTGTGTGTGTGTGTGTGTGGTGTGTGTGTGTGTGTGTGTGTGTGTGTGCGGTGTGCGGTGTGCGGTGTGCGTGTGTGCGTGTGCGTGTGTGCGGTGTGCGTGTCGGTGTGGGAGAGAGAGAGAGAGAGAGAGAGAGAGAGAGAGAGAGAGAGAGAGAGAGAGGAGAGAGAGAGTGAGTGAGAGAGAAGAAGTGTGCATGTGAGTATATATTTAGGAAAACCAATATTCCAATGATATAATAAGCTATAAATTATTCTTACCAAGTCAATGGTATTGAATATTGCCCTATGCTATGTCATACCACTGCGTCCGTAGCCTATAATACAAAATACAATACCAGATACCTTTTTTACATTTTTCAAAGGTGTGAACAAAGATGTGGATGCTATTATTCTAGCTTTCAGCAAACAGCCGCTATGGATAGGTAAGTGGCAGTGTGTGTAAAAAACATTGTTTCGTGTTTTGTTGATGCTTTACACTCATCCTTGAACAACGGTCAGCGTGTGCGGTGTGCGGTGTGCGGTGTGCGGTGTGCGGTGTGCGGTGTGCGGTGTGCGGTGTGTGTGTGTGCGTGTGTGCGTGTGTGCGTGTGTGCGTGTGTGCGTGTGTGCGTGTGTGCGTGTGTGCGTGTGTGCGTGTGTGCGTGTGTGCGTGTGTGCGTGTGTGCGTGTGTGCGTGTGTGCGTGTGTGCGTGTGTGCGTGTGTGCGTGTGTGCGTGTGTGCGTGTGTGCGTGTGTGCGTGTGTGCGTGTGTGTGTGTGTGTGTGTGTGTGAAAGAGGGAGAGTGAGTGAGAGAGAAGAAGTGTGTATGTGAGTATATAATTAGGAAAACCAATATTCTAATGCTATAATAAGCTATAAATTATTCTTACCAAGTCAATGGTAATGAATATTGCCCTATGCTATGTCATACCACTGCGTCCGTTGCCTATAATACAAAATACAATACAAGATATTTTTCAAAGGTGTGAACATTGTCGTGCAGTCTGTACATAACAAAGATGTGGATGCTATTATTCTAGCTTTCAGCAAACAGACGCTATGGATAGGTAAGTGGACAGTACGTGTAAAAGATATTGTTTCCTTTGTGTTTTAGTTTGTGATGCTTTACACTCATCCTTGAACAACGACACGGAGCACGTCGTTATCACACGCAAGGGCGGCCTAGTGAACGAACTACTTGACCTCCACAAAGACAAGGATGTGGCGACTAAAAAATTGTCTGTAGAGTTTCAAGGAGGACGAGAAACTAGCAATGAGAGTTCGATATTGGAGATGTTTCGGACGTTTTGGATGCAAGTGGCAACTGAACTCTTCCATGGAGAGGAGCGTTTAGTGCCATCCCTTCCGGTGGAGAGGGCGAGAATTGACTTGTGGAAGTTTGAGTGTCTCGGACGCATTCTCTCCCACACTGTAGCTTTGACTGGTAGATTCCCGTCAATGCTGGCCAGAACTGTTCTCATCAGGTTCGCCAGTGACCTCAGTTGTGACGACGAATGCCTACTCGACGACTTCTTCCACTTTGTGACACCTCGAGAGCGGGACTTGTTGAAAAGGGCTATGTCAGATTTCAGATTTCAGCGGCTTGACAGATAAAGAAAACGACAGGCTGCGGAATCTGTACGCGGTCCTGAATATCGCCTATCAGGACTTAGTGGCGACACCTGGTGCGTTGATATCTGAGATGCATCACGGTATTTCATCGTGTCACAAGGCGGCGTTCTGGCAACGACTGTCCGCGGATGACATCACACATATCATGCAGCGCGGAGACTGACGCCGTTGCTCAGAACTTCTAGCTCAAGGTTGTTTGATGTCGCTTGCGACGTACGTTGCAAGCGACAGGACGCAACGACCTCCGAAGCGACAGACAATTTAACGTGACCACAACGAATCACGTGACGATATACGCATCGATGAACTTTGCTGATAGAATGGATGCCCCGAGCGAAAGCAACAAGGATGAACGCCCGCCTGTCGCAGTGTTAATAGCGGGTAGCCAAAATGTACAAAGGCAACTATGGTTAACAATGCCGTCGTTAATGACGAGGCCACATACAGGAGGGTGGCATTGGCTATTAATAGAACTTCGCTGAGAAGACCCCATCAGCACATATGAATTTCTCGAGCAAGGACGTTGACCACATCGAAGATTTCCTGGATAGAGTGACAACTCTATCCAGTTTATATATATATATATATATATATATATATATATATATATATATATATATATATATATATATATATATATTATATATATTAGCTACAGAAAATGTTTGTACACTTATTATTTGTGAACCTTATTTATCATATGTATATTTACATACATAATAAAATTTGAAAATGAAATGTTTCTAATTATTGCGTATATCATTTAAATACTAAATACACGACATTTGGGAGTATTTATTGAAAAATTAAGACATGCTCACCAAATTTGACACGTACCGATGTCCTCCCAGTAACGTGTGGCCTGGGAAATTGTCTGAGGCATATCGATATTTTATTGTGGTGGCGATGCAGGACATATCGAGCCGCACGGCGTTGGTTCATTTCTAGTTGGTTTATCTATGTAAAGGTGTAGGAGTCCCATACAGTACAGTTAGTTTCTAAGATGGGTCTGACAAAGGTGAAGTAATTTAACCTGAGTTAATTTGTATTTGAATTGGTGGAAGTTTGAGATGTCTACGGCGAAAGCCTAGTGATCTATCTGCTATTAAAGACATTTAATTTATGTGGGCTTTCCACTGGAGGTGTGAATTATGTCTATGCCAAGATATTTTATATATTCAGTTTTGTTTACATACGAGTGGTAGAAAATGTAGGTGATCAAGTCGTTCCATCGACACAGACAGACGCCGTGAGGTGGCAGCTGGCTATTCGCAGAGCAACTCTGCGAATAAGGTTACACTCGCCATTATTCGCAGAGCAGTGACGCACGTCACTGCTCTGCGAAGTAAGAAAACATACTTGCTATTATTCGCAAAGCTGGTAGCAACGGGTATTTATTGGGTAATCAGAGCTCAGTGCTTAAGTTTTACTAGCTACTTACTAAATACAATTGGTGTGTGTTCATAGAATTTTCTTCTAAATACTATTCTGTCCTAACAATGACGAAGGCGCGGATAATGGCGTAAGCGGCGTGGGTAGTGTAGTGGTTAGCATTACGACCCTCACGCCGACGGCCCAGTACAGGTTAAATTCCCCGTCACGGCAATTATATATTTTTGCAATTGCTATTCTCGTATTTTATATATATTCTATTTCTTGACTACATTGATAAATAACATAAATCACAACATTGCCACCTTTGTTGTACGGAACTGTAGATAAAACTTAATCAATGATTTAGCTATTCATGTTTTACTTGTACTTTTATTATATTTATTTCTTATCACTTTTAACTAATACAGTCAACACTACTGAACATAAATTTACTATTTACACAGTGTTGTTCGTGTGATCTTTATCTAATAGTATGATAATAACTATAACTCGGATAGAAAGCACGTTTTTAATAGGCGCGCTCACACAGGGCGGGTTGTACACAAAACACGTCCCAGAGTCTCAAAGTAACAACCTGGCATTGGTACACGAAACCCAACGACCAACAACCCCTTTTTTCTCAAGATCTATTGTCCACATCAAAAGGAATAGTCTTTCTGCCATTTAGGTGGCCTAATCATACGACCATTTCTGGTTGTGACGATCAGTGTAACTGCACACTGTTGTCGGCGTTCGTTCTCTGGTTGTCGACTGGAACGGATTGCACTTGATTCAGCGGATCATCGGTAAAGATCGGTTTATCTACGTCGTCATACATCCCTGTGTCTTGTGTTAGCAGGTGTTTACGGTTTCTACGTAACACTTGCCCTTGTGACATAACATTGTACGAGCGATCACTTAGTTGTTTCAACACATGCGCATCTTTCCACCTTTGCTTGTGCGATGTGAAGCCTCTTATGAGTACCGGGGAACCTTCTTTGATTGGAGGTAAGTCTCGCGCATGCTTGTTGTAGTGGTACTGTGTCCTGAGTTTCCTCTCTTTCTCAGTACGGTTTGATTTGTCATCGGTTCGACCACAGTCCAGCTGCGGTATGATAGATCTCGTGGATCGATGCAACAGTCTCTGTATCGGGCTTGTGTTATACCAGCTGTAATCGTGTTTCTGTATTCTAACAGCGTAAGTTGTGGACCTGCAGCTCGTTTCAAGAGTCTCTTCGCCAATTTGACACTTGACTCGGCTTTCTCATTCGACTAGGAGCGATACTGCACTCCCACTCATTCCTGAAGATAGCAAATTCACGTGCGGAAAACTGAGGTCCGTTGGCTGAGTGCACGGTTTCTGGTATTCCCAGTCTGGCAAGGCATCACTTGCAGATCTCTATCACTGCCTGATGGTGTCCGTAGCTTGCACTGTGACTGTCACTGTTCCGAAGTCATGCTATTCACTGCTTAGTTCCATATTCTTTCCCAATCATGCGTCGATGCTGTCTTTGTCTGCTAACTTTGCCGGCATATAAAAATCATGTTTGTGCCTAAACTCGCTGTTCCTAAACGTAAACAACTCGACAGGATGAAGGTCAATCTCGGCTCCAAGTCTCGTTCGCGTGAAGACTAAAGCGTATAGGGCCTGCAAGTGGGTCACTATACATGGCGTGACTCCGCGCGACTGGAGCTTATTGGGAATATGCGAGACTAATTGGGGACTGGACACAAGAATAATATTCTAACGATGGATGACAGTTGTAGCTTCCGACTGATGAATACTAGGAAAATCAGTTCATAAATATCTTGTGTTGTACGTTTCTTATCTTAAATGTCCGATTTAATATTGAGTTTATCACACTATCATAGATACATAGCGTTTTACGTAGTGCATTTAATATACATGATGTTAGGCCGTATGTGTCTTTTACGGGATTTGCGTTTTACATTGCTGTACGTTGTGGTTTCGATAAGCACTTATATGTGACAAGTTGTCTAAATGCACATCATCATAACACATGTATACGTTTGGCCCAAACAGGTTGTACAGCGCGAAAACTGGCACTCTTCATTATTAGTCAAGATCGCCAAACACAAGTACTTGCCGCTATTGCCATGGCAAAATAATAATAAACTTTATACACTGTGTGTTGATCGTTGGGTTTCTTGTACCAATGCCAGGTTGTTACTTTGAGACTCTGGGACTGAAAGCTGATTTCGTGTTTTGGGTATAACCCGCCCTGTGTGTGCGCGCCTATTAAAAACGTGCTTTTTATCCGGGTTATAGTTATTATCATACTATTAGATAAAGAACATGGTGCCCCGCGTGAGTGTATGACTAAACTATAGACAAAGCTGCCATGGATAAACTGTTGGCTCCGGAACCTCTGACAGAAGGTGGACATTTGCCGGAAGAGTGGAAGCTCGCGTCTTTGTGACTTATATTTTTATGTATATCTATATATATATATATATATATATATATATATATATATATATATATATATATATATATATATATAATATAAGTGTGCAACTTCAGCGGCCTGCCGAGTGAAACGCCCACCTTTTTAACACCAGATCCGCTCCCTCGATTTACCAACACCGAGTGTGAAGATCACAAATGCATGTTCAATACAATGTCTACACACCACCAATTTTTCGTAACCGAATGATCCACTGTTATTACCAAAAAGAAACCTTTAGTAACGTGCTATCGGTTTTATAAAACCAGCGTCGGTAACTTTTCCGGAAGTGACCCGGCGTGGGACACCTTGTGTGCGCCATGTTCGCCCCAAAACATATTCACGTCGCGAGGAGGCGCGAAGCTTCGCCAGTTCCATATTAATTTTCATTGAGTGATGATGTGATGAATGATGTAGTAACCCATAAAAGTGGCTGTATTATTGTATACATATATATATATATATATATATATATATATATATATATATATATATATAATAACATACATACATACAGACAGAGAGAAAATAATTCATAAAGACACGAACGCACGTGGTTCAAACGACCATTTCTGCCATTTCTCGTGGCGATAGGTAGAGTTGACAAAACCGATCCAGTGAACATTGCATTGCTTCTGAGAACAATAAGGCAGCGTGGAAATGACATTTACGAGTCATTCACTGGACGCGGACAAGGACAAATATGACAAATGTGGTGGAAAACTTCGATCAATACTGTGCGCCTCGTGTGAACGTAGTGGCTTTGACCCATAAGTTGCTAACGATGAAACAAGGTCAAATGTCTGTCGATGAATACGTAACTGCGCTACATAATGTTGCCAGGGACTGTAACTTGGGCAGTAAAGAACAGTATGACCGTATGATGATTCAAGCCTTGCTACTTGGCGTGGAAAGTGACCGGGTGCGAAGACGTTTATTTGAACGTCAACAGTTGTCGTTAGACGAATCAGTAGCTACTTGCCGTGCAGTGGAAGCGGCTAGGGACGATCTCAAAACGTTGTTTGAAAATGAAACGGAGACAGTTCACGCTATAAAACCAGCCTCGCGTCGATATGCCAGCAACAAGTATAAGAGTAATACTGGCATGAAGCCAAGTGCAGAGAACTGTAGTAAGTGTGGGGAGCAACACCCTCCCAGAAGGTGCAAAGCATACGGTAAGGAGTGTTTCAAGTGCAAAAAGATGAATCACTTTGCAAAATGTTGCTACAGCAAAACGGTGTCGGTGAGAACAGAGAAAGCTTGACGTCACTGACGTGCGTCACTGCTCTGCGAATAGTGGCGAGTGTAACCTTATTCGCAGAGTTGCTCTGCGAATAGCTAGTCCGTTAGTGATTGTCGATAATGTGCTGCCACCTTACGGCGTCTGTCTGAGTCGATGGAACGACTTGATCACCTAAATGTTCTACCACTTGTATGCAAACAAAACTGAATATATAAAATATCTTAGCATAGCCATAATTCACACCTCCAGTGGAAAGCCCACATAAATTAAATTCCTTTAATAGCAGATAGATCACTAGGCTTTTGCCATAGACATCTCAAACTTCCGCCAATTCAAATAAAAATTAACTCGGGTTTAATTACTTCACCTTTGTCAGACCCATCATAGAAAATAACTGTACTGTATGGGACTCCTTCACCTTTAGATAAGTAAACATACTAGAAATGAACCAACGCCGTGAGGCTCGATATGTCCTGCATTGCCACCACAATATAATATCGATATGCCTCAGACATTAGGATGGAGATCCGCAACAGATCCAAGAACTGACGCAAAGCTTTGTATGATGTAAAACTAGCCAATGGCCGTGGGAATACCAGCTGATCAATATATTATTTCTGTAACCATAGTCACTAGAAAACAGCATTCCTTGTCTTACCTTATCCCTACTTCTATGCGTAATTATGTTATAATGATCGATCAAGATCAATTTCCCAGGCCACACGTTACTGGGAGGACATCGGTACGTGTCAAATTTTGGTGAGCATGTCTAAATTTTTCAATAAATACTTCCAAATGTCGTGTATTTAGTATTTAAATGATATACGCAATAATTAGAAACATTTCATTTCCACATTTTAATTTGTATGTAAATACACATATGATAAATAAGGTTCACAAATAATAAGTGTACAAATATTTCTGTAGTTTTTTATATATATATATATATATATATATATATATATATATATATATATATATATATATATATATATACAAACAGATATCCAATGCGTCAGGAACAAAAAAGTTACGAAATAATACATTGATAGTGTTGAAACATAAATGCTCATAATAAATAATGCCAATAAATGCACATAGACAATACTTCAACACTGCAACATTTTTAATCCATGAACTTTTTTACTCCAATTAAGACCAACGCTAAAATATTTACATTCCTTAGAAGATTTCTTATATAAACAATAATCATATTAATAGCATTTACATGATATGCCATCATTGGCTAATCAGCCAATGATCCCCTCCTTGACAGAGTTGTCACTCTATACCGGAAATCTTCGATGTGGTCAACGTCCTTGCTCGAGAAATTCATATATGCTGAGGGGGGTCTTCTCAGCGAAGTTCTATTAATAGCCAATTGCATTGTTAACCATAGCTGCCTTTGTACATCTTGGCTACCCGCTATAGGGCGTGCAAGTCTCGCGCGCGAAAACGAGGCTGGGGGCAGTTGGGGGCAGGAGGTCCATATACTCCATGTTAACATATAGGACTTTGTTTTGTTTTGGTCGTAATAATCGAACTGTCCCGAAATAGCGTATTTCAGTTATATTGTCCGAAGGATCATTACAAGCACAAGTAGTGGAA
>JAODUO010000882.1:0-5000 GCA_025642075.2 Ridgeia piscesae | reverse complement strand
CCTGCACCATATATTATCACTTACTCAAATATTTCCTGCACCATATATTATCACTTACTCAAATATATCCTGCGCGATATATTATCACTTACTCAAGTATATCCTGCACCATATATTATCACTTACTCAAATATATCCTGCACTATATATTACCACTTACTCAAATATATCCTGCACTATATATTACCATTTGCTCAAGTATATCCTGCACTATATATTACACATTGCTCAAATATATCCTGCACTATATATTATCACTTACTCAAATATATCCTGCACTATATATTACCACTTGCTCAATTATATCCTGCACTATATATTACCACTTACTCAAGTATATCCTGCACTATATATTACCACTTACTCAAGTATATCCTGCACTATATATTATCACTTACTCAAGTATACCCCATATATTTACCTCTTACTCAAGTATATCCTGCACTAATATTATCACTTACTCAAGTATATCCTGCACTATATATTACCACTTGTCAAATATATTATATATATTCCACTTCTCAAAATTTATTTTTCCCTTGAAAAACCTATATATTATCACTTACTCAAGTATATCCTGCACTATATTTACCCTTCTCAAATATACCCTGCACTATATATTACCACTTTCAATTATACCTCACTATATATTACCCCCTACTAAAGTATATCCTGCACTATATATTACCACTTACTCAAGTATATCCTGCACTATATATTATCACTTACTCAAGTATATCCTGCACTATATATTACCACTTACTCAAGTATATCCTGCACTATATATTATCACTTACTCAAGTATATCCTGCACTATATATTACCACTTGCTCAAATATATCCTGCACTATATATTACCACTTACTCAACTATATCCTGCACTATATATTACCACTTGCTCAAATATATCCTGCACTATATATTACACTTACTCAAGTATATCCTGCACTATATATTACCACTTCTAAGTATATCCTCACTATATATTACCACTTACTCAATATATCCTGCACTATATATTACCACTTACTCAAGTATATCCTGCACTATATTTACCACTTACTCAATATATCCTGCCTATATATTCCCACTTCTAAAAATATATCCTGCACTATATATTACACTTACTCAATATATCCTGCACTATATTTTTCCACTTACTCAAGTATACCCTGCCTATATATTACCACTTACTCAAGTATATCCTGCACTATATATTACCACTTACTCAAGTATACCCTACATATATTACCACTTGCTCAAGTATATCCTGCACTATATATTACACTTACTAAAATATATCCTGCACTTATATTCCCACTTCTCAAGTATATCCTGGACTATATATTATCACTTACTCAAATATATCCTGCACTCTATATTACCACTTGCTCAAGTATTTTCTGCACTATATATTACCTTACTCAAGTATATCCTGCACTATATATTACCACTTGCTCAAATATATCCCCTATATTTCCACTTTCAAATATATCCTCCCTATATATTACCACTTCTCAAATATATCCTGCACTATATATTCCATTCTATATCTGCACTATATATTACCACTTACTCAAGTATATCCCCCTATATATTACACTTACTCAAGTATATCCTACATATATTATCACTTACTCAAATATATCCTGCACTCTATATTCCCATTTCCAAGTATATCCTGCACTATATATTATCACTTACTCAAGTATATCGTGCACTATATATTACCACTTGCTCAAATATATCCTGCACCATATATTATCACTTATCAAGTATATCCTGCACTATATCTTACCACTTACTCAAGTATATCCTGCACTATATATTACCACTTGCTCAAATATATCCTGAACTATATATTACCACTTACTCAAATATATCCTGCACTATATATTACCACTTGCTCAAGTATATCCTGCACCATATATTACCACTTACTCAAGTATATCCTGGACTATATATTATCACTTACTCAAATATATTCTGCACTCTATATTACCACTTGCTCAAGTTTTTCCTGCACGATATATTATCACTTACTCAAGTATATCCTGCACTATATATTACCACATACTCAAGTATATCCTGCACTATATATTGTCACTTACCCAAGTATATCCTGCACTATATATTACCACTTGCTCAAGTATATCCTGCACTATATATTACCACTTGCTCAAATATATCCTGCACCATATATTATCACTTACTCAAGTATATCCTGCACTATATATTACCACTTACTCAAGTATATCCTGCACTATATATTACCACTTGCTCAAATATATCCTGCACTATATATTACCACTTACTCAAATATATCCTGCACTATATATTACCACTTGCTCAAGTATATCCTGCACTATATATTACCACTTACTCAAGTATATCCTGGACTATATATTATCACTTACTCAAATATATTCTGCACTCTATATTACCACTTGCTCAAGTTTTTCCTGCACTATATATTATCACTTACTCAAGTATATCTTGCACTATATATTACCACATACTCAAGTATATCCTGCACTATATTTTCCCCTTTATAATTTTCCCCCATTTAAAATTTTTCAAAATATATCCTGCACTATATATTACCACTTCTAAAATATATCCTGCACTATATATTATCACTTACTCAAGTATATCCTGCCTATATTTTCACTTACTCAAGTATTCCTGCCTATTTTTCCACTTCTCAAGTATATCCTGCACTATATTTCCACTTACTCAAGTATATCCTGCACTATATTTCCCCGCTCAAGTTTTTCCTGCACTATATATTATCACTTACTAAAGTATACCCTGCACTATATATTACCACTTACTCAAGTATATCCTGCACTATATATTACCACTTACTCAAGTATATCCTGCACTATATATTATCACTTACTCAAATATATCCTGCACTCTATATTACCACTTGCTCAAGTATATTCTGCACTATATATTATCACTTACTCAAGTTTTTCCTGCACTATATATTATCACTTACTCAAGTATATCTTACTATATATTACCACATACTCAAGTATATCCTGCATAAAATTTACCACTTACTAAAGTATACCCTACTATATATTATCCTTACTCAAGTATATCCTGCACTATATTTACCACTTGCTCAAATATATCCTCCATATATTATCACTTATAAATTTTCCTGCACTATATATTTCCACTTACTAAAGTATATCCTCCCTATATTTACCACTTTAAGTATATCCTGCACTATATTTAAATTACCAAGTATATCCTGCATTATTTTACCACTTGCTCAAGTATATCCTCACTATATATTATCACTTCTCAAATATACCCTGCACTCTATATTACCACTTGCTAAAGTATATTCTAACTATATATTAACCTCAAGTATATCCTGGACTATATATTATCACTTACTCAAATATATCCTGCACTCTATATTACCACTTGCTCAAGTATATCCTGCACTATATATTATCACTTACTCAAGTATATCGTGCACTATATATTACCACTTGCTCAAATATATCCTGCACCATATATTATCACTTACTCAAGTATATCCTGCACTATATCTTACCACTTACTCAAGTATATCCTATATATTACCACTTGCTAAAATATATCCTGAACTATATATTACCACTTACTCAAATATATCCTGCACTATATATTACCACTTGCTCAAGTATATCCTGCACCATATATTACCACTTACTCAAGTATATCCTGGACTATATATTATCACTTACTCAAATATATTCTGCACTCTATATTACCACTTGCTCAAGTTTTTCCTGCACTATATATTATCACTTACTCAAGTATATCCTGCACTATATATTACCACATACTCAAGTATATCCTGCACTATATATTGTCACTTACCCAAGTATATCCTGCACTATATATTACCACTTCTAAAATATATCCTGCCCTATTTTATTTCCCAAAAACTTAAAAACCCTTCCAAGTATATCCTGCACTATATATTACCACTTGCTCACGTATATCCTGCACTATATAATACACTTACTCAAATATATCCTGCACTACATAGTACCATTTATTCAAGTATATCCTGCACCATATATTATCACTTACTCAAATATATCCTGCGGTATATATTACCATTATAAAGGGATATCCTGCCCCATATATTACACTTACTAAAATATATCCTCCCTAATATTCCACTTACTCAAGGATATCCTGCACCATATATTATCCCTTACTCAAATATATCCTGCGCAATATATTACACTTACTCAAGTATATCCTGCACCATATATTATCACTTACTCAAATATATCCTGCACTATATATTTCCACTTACTCAAGGATATCCTGCACCATATATTATCGCTTACTAAAATATATCCTGCACTATATATTACCACTTACTCAAATATATCCTGCACTATATATTACCACTTACTCAAATATATCCTGCACTATATATATATGCACCACTAGCTCAAATATATCCTGCACAATATATTACCACTTGCTCAAGTATATCATGCACAATATATTACCACTTGCTCAAGTATATCATGCACAATATATTACCACTTGCTCAAGTATATCATGCACAATATATTACCACTTACTCAAGTATATTTCCACTTACTCAAGTCTATCCTGCACCATATATTATCACTTACTCAAATATATGCTGCGCTATATATTACACTTACTCAAGTATAACCTGCACCATATATTATCACTTACTCAAATATATCCTGCACTATATATTACCACTTACTCAAATATATCCTGCACTATATATTACCACTTGCTCAAGTATATCCTGCACTATATATTACCATTTACTCAAATATATCCTGCACTATATATTACCACTTACTCAAATATATCCTGTAAAATTACCAGTTACTCATTTCCACACTTCAACCCAGTTTTGTTATGTAAACCTTTCCTATCCACCTGTCGCATCAATCAGTCTGTTGACAACTATAACTGCTTATTGACTAAGAGAT
>JAODUO010000881.1:240000-249601 GCA_025642075.2 Ridgeia piscesae | reverse complement strand
AAAGGGGGAAAAAACCCCTAAAGTATGCCATTTTTAATATGATTAGTTGTTCTTGCTCGGACACAATGTCAGCTAGGATGCTATCACAATCACAACAAACCTGCTTGTAAAATATTTACTATTATTTGTTGTATCGTACTATTACCTTTTCGAACTTTCCTTATTTTTGAAGATGTTAACGTTTCAGTAATGTTCATATAGACCGAATATTAGACTAATTATCATGTTTCCCATTTTGATTTGTGACTATTTTGTTAGGATGGGGAAGAATATAAACGTATGAAGATCGAATGAGTAATAGTTACAGAATGTAGTGCATGTTACTAAAGATGTTATTATTATGGATATGAATGTATTCATTGTGTACATGAATATGAACACTACCACCTCTTTAAATTAAAAATAATACTTTGCTGGATGACGTTGTTTTGTGTGTTTGTTCATTGTTATCTAATAAAGATAGACACCCATGACACGATCGCAGTATTGCAATCACTAAATTAAGCTTGAGTAATTGAGGCCAAATTCCTTCTGTTTTTAACATTGCCTTATTCACGACATACGTTTGTCGCGCCCATAAGCACGCGCCCATTTTTGCTGATGCCGGCGTGCGTGCAATCCCGTGTGCACGGCGGAATGGTTGTTATGTCAGTCACACGACTCACGCACCTAGTCACCTACCTAATTACGACATCGTGATCAGCGTCATAACAGCTAATAGAAACGTACAGTATTACACGTCGTGACAGGAGGAATGAGTGGTCTATTCACTCAAACACCTGTCAGAAGTACTACACGTCGTGACAGGAGGAGTGAGTGGTCTATTCACTCAAACACCTGTCAGAAGTACTACACCTCGTGACAGGAGGAGTGAGTGGTCTATTCACTCAAACACCTGTCAGAAGTACTACACCTCGTGACAGGAGGAGTAAGTGGTCTATTCATTCATACACCTGTCAGAAGTACTACACGTTGTGATAGGAGAAGTAAGTGGTCTATTCATGCATACACCTGTCAGAAGTACTACACGTCGTGATAGGAGGAGTAAGTGGTCTATTCATTCAAACACCTGTCAGAAGTACTACACGTCGTGACAGAAGGAGTAAGTGGTCTATTCATTCATACACCTGTCAGAAGTACTACACGTCGTGACAGGTCAAGTAAGTGGTCTATTCATTCATACACCTGTCAGAAGTACTACACGTCGTGATAGGAGAAGTAAGTGGTCTATTCATGCATACACCTGTCAGAAGTACTACACGTCGTGATAGGAGGAGTAAGTGGTTTATTCATTCAAACACCTGTCAGAAGTACTACACGTCGTGATAGGAGAAGTAAGTGGTATATTCATGCATACACCTGTCAGAAGTACTACACGTCGTGATAGGAGGAGTAAGTGGTCTATTCATTCAAACACCTGTCAGAAGTACTACACGTCGTGACAGAAGGAGTAAGTGGTCTATTCATTCATACACCTGTCAGAAGTACTACACGTCGTGACAGGTCAAGTAAGTGGTCTATTCATTCAAACACCTGTCAGAAGTACTACACGTCGTGACAGGAGGAGTAAGTGGTCTATTCATTCAAACACCTGTCAGAAGTACTACACCTCGTGACAGGAGGAGTAAGTGGTCTGTTCATTCATACACCTGTCAGAAGTACTACACTTCGTGACAGGAGGAGTAAGTGGTCTATTCGTTCATACACCTGTCAGAAATACTACACGTCGTGATAGGAGGAGTAAGTGGTCTATTCATTCAAACACCTGTCAGAAGTACTACACGTTGTGACAGAAGGAGTAAGTGGTCTATTCATTCAAATACCTGTCAGATGTACTACACGTTGTGACAGGAGTAAGTGGTATATTCATTTAAACACCTGTCAGACGTACGTCGCCGTTGTTCTATTTCCTTTGTCTAACGACACATTTTCGAACATGTCGTTAAAAAGGATCGGCTTATTACCTGATATCATAACTCAGAATACATTTTTCAATCTATCAATAATATATATATATATATATATATATATATATATATATATATATATATATATATATATATATATATATAAGAAATAATGTAAGATAAATATAAGATTTGTAGACTTCCATTAAAATACGGATTATTTCTAACACAGGGACTGCCCACAAATATAAACAAAACACAATTTACAGGCACGATCACAGCAGTAGATGGGTTGCTTTTATGGTTGATTAATATTCGGTGAGTGAAACATACATAAAGTGTATGTGTACTTGTGAAACAACTGGAGACTGTGACAGTCAGAGAAGGATTGTCTGTGGACAATTATGTCCAGGTAATTTAGCAAATGATGGTCCAGAGAGTATCAATTCTAGCAAGTTTATTGAACCTATTCCACACTATTCAACACAGACACCCCGCGGTCACTTAGCATGAAATACCGACCTAGTGCCATCACCCCTCATATAGGACATCAAGGCCGAGCCACGAATCACAACAACATCTGACGTACGCGACCAACTTAACGACCAGCCGAGACCGGGGTCCACCTGTAATCTATATTGTCAGGCACTTGAGGAGTTCCTCTCAGTAGAGCAGCATGACGTGTCGCAGTAGTATTGAGGGTGTCAACTGTCAACGAAATGTACTATATATATATATATATATATATATAATTTTATATATCTTGTATATCGTATATTGGGGTGTGAATATATGTCTGTGAGTGTGTATAAACGTATGTGCGAACGTGTGAGTAAGTGTGAGTGTGTGAGTATGTGTGTGGGTGTGTGTCCCTCCCTTCCTCCATCCATATATCACAAACGTTAAATTCATTACAACAGAGTGTGCAGTTAGGATGAATGCTTCTTGGCTGCCAATTGTCAATGGTCAATGAGTAACGGTTGAATTGGTTCGCCATAATTATCAGTTTTGTTTTCCTGAACATCAACGACATTCTATAAACAGACTCCATCCGTATTGTAAACGGACAGTTTATAGGTTGTTTAACCTCGGGCGTGACCATTCTTCAACATAAACATATACATCGAACATGATAAACGATACTAAATAGGTCGACTTCGAAGTTTACTGAGCCCTATATAAGTGTCGCGCGACACGACATGTTACAGACAAGTGATCATGTTGAAATTGGTCTTGTTGCTCTTCTTTGCCGCGGCTTGGTAAGTATAAGTGTCGCCTAGTCAGTTGATGTATTCAGCTACAAGTGTATATTTCGCCAAATGTTTTATTCTATAATCACACGCATATAATATTAATATATATCTGCTGAATGCATAGATTTGTGGCTCATAAATCACGAACTACTGTCACTTGCAGAACTTGTCTTCGATGTTTTCAGGCATCTATAAAACGCACCTTTTTATTACTGCTTACACTATTTATATCATGGAATCATTTTGCCGTCATATATTCATTTTGTATTAGTCTTATTTAATTATTATTTTGATGTTTTAAAACTGTATCAAGTATTTTATGTGTTTGTTTGTATATGTATGTGAAGCTGCACTTTGATAGCTAATTGCGAAATTTTTATATATATATATATATATATATATATATATATATATATATATATATACATGTGTGTTGTTGGGGGTGTGTGTAGTGTGCGCGTATGCGTGTGTATGTGCCTGTGTATGTGGGGTTTTTGTGGTGTGTGTGCGTGGTTTTTGTGGTGGGGTGTATTTTATGTGTATGGTTTTATGTGTGTATGTGTGTATGTGTTATGTGTGTATGTGTGTATGTGTGTATGTGTGTTTTTTTGTTTTGTGTATGTGTGTTGTTTGTGTGTGTGGTGTGCGTGTGTGTGCGTTGGGGGTGTGCGTGTGCGTGTGCGTGTGCGTGTGGTGTGGTGTGGTGTGCGTGTGGTGTGCGTGTGCGTGTGTGCGGGGCGTGTGCGTGTGCGTGTGCGTGTGCGTGGGGCGGGCTCGTGCTGTGTGTGTGTGTTTGCTCGTGCTGTGTTCGTTTTGTTTTGTTTTATTTTTTTGTGTTTTGGTCTTGTTGTTGTGTGTTGGTGTGCATGCCGCGCGTTCGTGCGTTCGTGCGTGGTGTGCGTGTGGATGTGCGTACTTGCATGCGTTTCGTACGTGCGTCTTTTGTGTGTGTGTGTATGTTGTTTTTGTGTTTTTGTGTGTGTGTGTGTGTGTGTGTGTGTATGTATGTGTATGTATGTGTATGTATGTGTATTTTGTGTATGTATGTTATGTTTTTGTATGTGTTGTTGTGTGTGTTGTGTGTTGTGTGTGTATGTATGTGTATTTTGGTGATGTGTGGTATGTGTTGTATGTTTGTTGTTTTGTGTTGTAGTGTTGTATGTTTAGTGTTTAGTGTAGTGTTTGTTGTGTAGTGTGTGATGTGTAGTTGTGTATGTGTTTGTTGTGTAGTGGAGTGTGAGTGTTGTAGTTTTGAGTGTTGTAGTGTGAGTATTTTAGATGTGTTGTAGTTTTGTATGTGGTGTTATGTATGTATGATGTGTATGTATGTGTTTATGTGTATGTATGTGTTGATGTGTTTTTGTGTATTTGTGTATGTTGTTATGTTGGGGATGTGTATTATGTGTATGTATGTGTTGTTGTGTGTATTTTATGTATGTGTATTATGTGTATGTATGTGTAGTTGTGTATGTATGTGTATGTATGTGTATTTTATGTGTATGTATGTGTTGTATGTTGTATGTTGTATGTTGTATGTGTATGTTGTATGTGTTGTTGTGTATTGTAGTATGTTTTTGTGTGTATGTGTAGTATGTGTAGTTTTTGTGTATGTGTAGTATGTGTATATTGTTTTGTGTAGTTGTGTATTTGTGTAGTATGTGTAGTATGTGTAGTATGTGTAGTATGTGTAGTATGTGTAGTATGTGTAGTATGTGTAGTATGTGTAGTATGTGTAGTATGTGTATGTGTATGTGTATGTGTATGTATGTGTAGTATGTGTATGTATGTGTATTGTATGTGTATGTATGTGTGTATGTTATGTGTATGTATGTGTTGTGTATGTGTATGTGTATGTGTATGTATGTGTATGTATGTGTATGTGTGTTTTATGTGTATGTATGTGTATGTATGTGTATGTATGTGATGTATGTGTATGTATGTGTTGTATGTGTTATGTGTTAGTGTTGTGTACGTGTGTGTATGTTGTACGTTGTGTAGTTGTGTATATGTGTGTAGTGTGTGTATTGTTTTGTGTATGATGTGTAGTGTTGTGTAGTTGTGTATTTTTTACTGTTGTATTGTGTAGTTGTATATGTGTATATTGTAGTATGTGTGTATTTTTGTATGTGTAGTATGTGTATGGTACTATGTGTAGTATGTGTAGGTATGTGTACGTATGTGTATGTGTGTCATGTGTAGTATTTTAGTATGTGTAGTATGTGTAGATGTGTAGTATGTGTGTATGTTGTATGTGTATGTATGTGTGTTGTCTTGTGTATTGTTTTGTATTTTAGTGTGTCATGTGTACGATGTGTACGTATGTGTACGTATGTGTACGTTGTGTACGTATGTGTACGTATGTGTATATGTGTATATGTGTAGTATGTGTGTAGTACGTATGTGTACGTTGTGTATGTGTGTATGTGTACTTTGTTTTACGTATGTGTACGTATGTGTAGTTGTGTAGTATGTGTATGTATGTGTAGTGTGTATGTGTACGTATGTGTACGTGCATGTGTACGTATGTGTACGTATGGTAGCGTGATGTGTGTTGTATGTGTATGCATGTGTATGTATGTGTACTATGTGTATGATGTGTATGTGTGTATGTGTGTTATGTGTATGATGTGTAGATGTGTAGTTGTGTAGTATGTGTACGTTGTGTAGGGGTTGTGTGTGTGTATTTGGTGACGTGTGTGTAGTGTGTGTAGTGTGTGTGACGTGTAGTGTGGGGTGTATGTGTAGTTGTGTAGTATGTTTTGTTGTGTCTTTGTGTACGTTGTGTAGTTGTGTACGTGTGTGTACGTGTGTGTATTGTGTACGTGTGTGTACGTGTGTGTACGTTGTGTACGTGTATGTGTACGTATGTGTAGTTGTGTTCGTATGTGTACGTATGTGTACGTATGTGTGTACGTATGTGTACGTATGTGTACGTATGTGTACGTATGTGTACGTATGTGTACGTATGTGTACGTATGTGTATGTGTGTGTATGTGTGTATGTGTGTGTGGGGTCGTTGCGTCTTTGTTGTATGTGTTGGTGTGGGGTTGGGGGTTTGGGGTTGGGTTTTTGTGCGTTTTTGGGTGTGTTGTGTGTGCTTGTGTGTGTTTGTGTGTGTGTGTGTATGTGTGTGTATGTGTGTTTTGTGTGTGTATGTGTGTAGTGTGTATGTGTGTATGTGTGTAGTGTGTGTAGTGTGTATGTGTGTATGTGTGTATGTGTGTATGTGTGTATGTGTGTATGTGTGTATGTGTGTATGTGTGTATGTGTGTTGTGTTTTGTGTAGTATGTGTGTATGTGTATATGTGTGTATGTGTATTTTATGTGTATTTTATGTGTAGTGATGTGTAGTGTGTGTGTATGTGTAGTATGTGTATTGTGTAGTGTTGTGTATGTGTACTTTATGTGTACGTATGTGTACTTTATGTGACGTAGTGTACGTAGTGTACGTAGGGGACGTGGGTGACGTAGTGACGTAGTGTACGTATTGTACGTAGGGGACGTATGTGACGTGTGACGTATGTGTACGTTGTGTCGTGGGGTTTTGTGTGTGTACGTTGTGTACGTTGTGTACTGTGTGTACGTTGTGTACGTTGTGTACGTTGTGTACGTTGTGTACGTTGTGTACGTTGTGTACGTTGTGTACGTTGTGTACGTTGTGTACGTTGTGTACGTTGTGTACGTTGTGTACGTTGTGTACGTGTGTACGTGTGTACGTGTTTTACGTGTGTACGTGTTTTACGTTTTTGGTACGTGTGTGTGTGTGTGTCGTGTGTGTACGTGTGTGTACGTGTGTGTACGTGTGTGCACGTGTGTGTACGTGTGACGTGTCGTGTGTGCGTGTGTGTCGGTGTGCGTGTGTGTACGTGTGTGTACGTGTGTGTACGTGTGTGTACGTGTGTGTACGTGTGTGTACGTGTGTGTACGTGTGTGTACGTGTGTGTACGTGTGTGTACGTGTGTGTACGTATGTGTACGTATGTGTACGTATGTGTACGTGTGTGTACGTGTGTGTACGTGTGTGTACGTGTGTGTACGTGTGTGTACGTGTGTGTACGTGTGTGTACGTGGTGTACGTGTGTGTACGTGTGTGTACGTGTGTGCGTGCGTGTCGTCGTGTGCGTGTGTGCGCGTGTGTGCGCGTGTGTGGCGTGTGTGTACGTGTGTGTCGTGTGTGTACGTGTGTGTACTGTGTGTGTATGTGTGTGTATGTGTGTATGTGTGTATGTGTGTATGTGTGTATGTGTGTATGTGTGTATGTGTGTGTGTGTGTGTGTCGTGTGTGCGTGTGTGCGTGGCGTGTGCGTGCTGGTGCGTGCGTGTGCGTGTGGTGTGCGTGTGCGTGGTGCGTGTGCGTGTGCGTGTGCGTGTGTGTGTGTGTGTGCGTGTGCGTGTGCGTGTGCTGTGTGTGGTGTGCGTGTGCGTGTGCGTGTGCGTGTGTGTGTGTGTGTGCGTGTGTGTGCGTGTGCGTGTGCGTGTGCGTGTGCGTGTGCGTGTGCGTGTGCGTGTGCGTGTGCGTGCTGCGTGTCTGTGCGTGTGCGTGTGCGGTGCGTAGCGTGATGCTGTGCGTTGCGTGTGCTGTGCGTGTGGAGTGCGTGTGCGTCGTGTCGTAGTGCGTGTGCGTGTGCGTGTGCGTGCGGCGTGTGCGTGTGCGTGGCGTGTGCTGTCGTGTGTCGTGCGTGTGCGCGTGCGTGCGTGTGCGTGTGCGGTGCGTGTGCGGCGTGCGTGCGTTGCGGTGCGTGGCGTGTGCGTGGCGTGGCGTCTGGCGTGCGTGGGGCGTGCTGCGTGCGTGCTGTGCGTGTCGTAGCGTCGTGCGTGCGTACACGCTGCAGTCACGTACACGTACACGTACACGTACACGTACACGTACACGTACACGTACACGTACACGTACACGTACACGTACACGTACACGTACACGTACACGTGTGTCCGTGTGCGTGCGTGTGCGCGTGTGCGCGTGTGCGCGTGTGCGCGTGTGCGCGTGTGCGCGTGTGCGCGTGTGCGCGTGTGCGCGTGTGCGCGTGTGCGCGTGTGCGCGTGTGCGCGTGTGCGCGTGTGCGCGTGTGCGCGTGTGCACGTGTGCACGTGTGCACGTGTGCACGTGTGCGCGTGCGCGTGCGCGTGCGCGTGCGCGTGCGCGTGCGCGTGCGCGTGCGCGTGCGCGTGCGCGTGCGCGTGCGCGTGTGCGTGAGTGCAAGCAGCGCGATGTGTGCGTATATAGGGGCGTTATCATATTTTGAATATATCCTGGTGCAAGCCAATGCAAGTCGTCTACAGTGACTATTAATTTATACCGGACACGGCACCGAGAGCTCGTGAAGCTCGGACAAAACTAGGGTCACATCCAGGTGCTTTCATAGTCTTGCGATCAGTCTGGCTGCCGAATGTTGATTCATTTACAACTCGCTCACGAGTGCATCTGTGATGCCATCCAATACCGCGTTACTGTAATCCAGCCGTGAATTCACTATAGGGCGTGGACTGGTGTCTTACACGCACCAGTGATAAGATAATGTTCTATATTCGATATCGTTATCGTAGATATGAAGAGCATTGATTTTCACAGGCGCAATACGGGTAACGAACGACACAGCAACTCCGCAGTCGATCGCAATCCAGCTGATGTGGATGGTCGATGATGGAACTATTATGCATCGGCTTACACTAACACATGAGCTCGCTTTCAGGTGTTACGATGTGTTGCCGTAATGATAAGGCCACTGGCCTTGTTTCGTTCACCAGGAGTGCTCACTTCTTCGTCGCTTCTTCCGACCATCAGCAGCTGTGGATTTGGTTATATCGCAAATATTTCAAAGAATTCGCGATGATCATATATTTCCCCAGTTGAACATGGTCAAATGTATTTGTTATCCAACACCCTTGCAATATTCATAACTCCATAATATTGGGATATAATAACCACTCAGCAGCGCTGCCGTGGCTTACATGCTAGTGCAGTTTTATGTCAGCGTTTTCGTTCTCCCCGATCATCCGCCTGCCATGGCAAATGAGCATGTTCTGCCGAGTACAATGTTTCCCCACAGTTGAGTTTTAAATGGTGTCGCATCGGAACGTGACCCCAGGCTTCAACCTGCTCCGAGATCCCTAGCACATCTTCCTGGTGCCGCAGGGTGCCCAGTATACGCAATGTACCACAAGGAGGTTATCTTGTCTGTCGAGAGGCTATTTACCTGCAGTAGACACTTACGCATTCGGTTCACTTTTCGCTCCAAGGAGCTATGGAAAAACGGACTAACGGAGTGATCAGCAGTATTATTTGGACTGACACTCACCCATGTCCGACAGGGAACAATAGCACAGCGTTATATTTGTGTAGCGCAAATAGTTAGATTTTAAGCACGGCCATATTAGTTCACCTTTTCAATACGCATTTGAAACGTTCATCGATCTTACTCACTGTTTTCCTAAAGCACGTATG
>JAODUO010000881.1:207500-237500 GCA_025642075.2 Ridgeia piscesae | reverse complement strand
ATATATATATGTATATATATATACATGTTATATACTTAAAATAGTGCCTTAAGGTACAATAGCCACGTCAGCTGCGCACATGGATCTTTACTTGAAGGTTTTTTCTCTCTCTGGAAGAATTTGTTTTAGAAAATGGAATGCTTTTGTACATGAAATTTCTTGATAGGTGGCTCCTCGATAGCGACTAGCATGGTCTTAGAGGAGTCTCCTGACCGTGTGTTGTATTACTAATTATTATATACTATTACCGTGTTTGTGTGATTGTTATATTTCTATTGAATCTGAGTTGTTTGACATGGATATAGTGTATGCATTTGGTTGAAATACTGGTCGAATAAAAAACATAATTCATCAGTAAGGCACTATTTTAAGTATATAAAATGTGTGTGTATATATATATATATATATATATATATATATATATATATATATATATATATATATATATATATATATATATAGTTAACAGTTAAAATAAAAGAAACCGAACGTTCTATAAAAAAATTCAAGAAAGAGTCAACTTGAGCAGTTTGAAGCAGTCATATTTAATGTCCAGAACATTTCACTCAGCTAATTGTCCGCGTCGTTCAGCTGTTTCCGTAGGGATATACGTAGGCCTTACTGTTTTTTTGCGCAATAATTAAACAAACTGTCTGTGATCATGGGTCTTGTTTTGATCATAATTTGTGATGCCGTACCAGAAACCTTCTCTTTTATGGCTTGTTTCTTCTTCATCTTGTCAGTCAGTTTTCATGTTTGTTTCCTACAGATAATTGCACAAGTCAGTATATTTGTACGTATATTTTTACTTGCAAATCACGCTGGAAAATCCTACTTCTATCAGTGTTCAACTGCGCGCCTTTTGCTGTCACGAGAGTTAAGCCGGGCAGATTCTTTGGCATTATGGTAACATTCCATCAGAAAATTCAAAGAGTATGGCGATCACCAACGTTGTATGGTGTGTGTGTGTGTGTGTGTGTGTGTGTGTGTGTGTGTGTGTGTGTGTGTGTGTGTGTGGTGAGTGCGCCGCGCGCGTGCGTGCGTGCGTGCGTGCGTGCGTGCGTGCGTGTGCTCGCGCGTGTTTGTGTCATGCGTGTGTATGCATTATTTTTCATATTTGTATCTGTTGATGGATATAATACTTAATAGAACAGAGATAGAATACAAAATCTAGCATTGTAGAACCGAATTACCTCTTAATTCTGCCCCAGCTTCACCCCTGGCGTACCCTCGGTGTACTCCTCCGCCGCTCCGCCAGCAGGTGCCTTTCAACACACACATTTCACTGACATAGCTTTTGAGTTTATTTCACCTAACGGAATCTTTGTTTTGTTTTTAGTAACGTATGTAATCATAATCAAATACTGCCTTTAAGGTAGGACACTGATCGGGAAATGGATTCAGATGATATCTCAGCAACCAGACAAGCACTCTTTACAACACTTTCAGGATGTGTTACTGGTGGGAAAAGATGACAAATTCTATAATTTCAACTCATTTGCATAACCGTAACCATGACAATCGGCTTTTCTGCGAAAATAGGTATGCCTGATTTTGCGGGAGAGGGTAACTGAATTGGACGACATTTAGGGTGAACAAAGGAACAGACCGACGTGCCTATAACTACAGTTATGTCGCCATTGTTAATATTTATCATTACTAGGAAGAAAGATGAACTATCGCAGGAAAGAAATTTGACTGCAAAGCACTTTAAGCTGTGGCAAGAATTCAGATGAGATGGGCAGGTCACGTGCAAAGGAGCAGAAATGCAAAAACGCCAAGGACACAGAAGAAGGGGAAGGCCGCGGCTGAGGCTGGAGGACCGCGTGAGGCGGGACACGGGCAGATCTCTGGAGGAACTGAGAAGGAGAGAGGCGGCTTTGTATAGAGTACTATGGAAAGAACGTTCTAGCAGAGTGATCGCGCGATAGTTCAACTGAACCTCACCCTCTGAGCAACATGGGACAAGGAGAAGAACACACACAGACACTAACATTGCCGCTCCGAGTGGCCTGCTGCCTCCGTTCGTGCGCCCACCGCCGGTCCTCTCGCTCCATCTCCGCCCGCCACCGGGCCTCCCTCCTCCCGCTTCTGTCGACCAACACCACTCTTACTGTAGACCTCGCCGTTGTAGGCAACCTTCTAAATGTCCGTGATTGTGCGTGATAGTTGAATTGTGTGCACACGTGGAACCACGTAAGCGTGTACGCGTGTGAAGTTGAACGACAAAAGGGAATAATCGTGATACGCAAAAGGGAATAATCGTGAAAGCACCGATTTTAAAGGCCAATGTGACGTCAAGGTCAACAATCTCGACACATCAGTAATTTTTTAAACACCCCTTTGCAATGAATAATTTACTTATTTGCAGAAATCCAAAAATCGCCGCCCAAAGAGTTAGTTTTTATGTCGACTTATTGTTGTCAGTGCAATTTTAACAGACGGCCAAAAGGCAACTTTTCGAAGGTGTTTAGGACCGTTATGTCTTTGGATGGGGCTGCCAGAATTTTAATGGTCCAGGTCAGGGTTATGTAAAGGTTAGATATCAGATAATGTGATAGATGTGACGTGTGTTTTGCTCCATAAAAACAAACTTGTAAATGATTTGTTAAAAATACAGTGGGCTTCAAACTCTGTCTCTGTCTCTGTCTCTGTCTGTCTGTCTGTCTGTCTGTCCTGTCTGTCTGTCTGTCTGTCTGTCTGTCTGTCTGTCTGTCTCTTTCTTTCTCTCTCTCTCTCTGTCTCTCTCTCCTCTCTCTCCCTCTCTCTCTATTCATACTCTTAAGGCTCCTTTCAGGTGTTCAATCTCTTCCGTCTTGTCCCCATTCTCGGTTGGTATAATCTCACATCTACTCACCTACTCACTCAGTTCGAACAACTCTTTGCTTATGATGTCTGGGATGGTGAGATGCAAAATTCGCGTATTAGTCACTGTACGTCTGCTTCCTTTACATGCTGCTATTTTCCTTCCTGGTGAACGTTGCATCCAAGAAGGGCATGCTGTTGTTCTCGACATCTTCCCTCGTGAAAACGATGCTACCCGTGGGGTCTACTGTGTTCGTGTGTTGTTGTAATTTCTTTGCCTCTCCTGTCTGAACCAGGCATATCAGATCGTCCGCGTATCTCATCCAGCATCTCGGTTGGCAATCCTCTGGCGCTATGGCTGTGATTTACAGCTCGAAATCCTCCATGTACACATTCACAACAATGGGGGGGGGGGTACTAGGCTGCCTATTACTACTTCAAACGTCTGTTTGTAGATTTTTCATCCAAATATAAAGTATGTTGTTCACAGTTTGTTGTCCATGGTTTGGTTCTATTCTTTAATGTCTTGTCATTCTCCAATCGTCGTGGACAACGACACAATATTACGTCACACAAACGACTCTCCTTCTTCTGGGACGTTACCATCGTCATTTCTTTCACCAAATCCTGTGAATTTTCTGCATGATATTCTTTGTTTCCGTCAAGTGGTTGTAGTAAGTCAGCCAACTCCCTCGATACCCTGTATCTTATTTTCTGTGTGAAGTCGGCAATTGATTTAAGCAGCATATCCTCCTTGTGGATGGTTTTTGGTGATCCATACATTTTGGTTCGTTTACGAGTGATGAATCAGTACTATTCCTTTGTAGATTTCCTCCTTTAATAGCGAGTTTTTTGACGCGTTCTGTCATGTACTTCCAGGCCGGACCCTTCTGTAATTTCTCACACGTAATTTGGTCACTCAGCATTAGTCCTTTTGTGTGCATTCTTTCGTTTCTGTGATGACCGTGGCGTTTCCCTTGTCAGCTGTCCTTTGCTGCTTAGTCAGACTCGGTTTTTGAGCTTTTGCCGACTTCAAAACTTCGTGATGCCTGCACGAAATTTGTGTTTTTTTCCTATGGCAGGCTCCATGTCGCCTGCTTTGCCGCTACCGCAAACTCCTCGGTCACTACATTATCGGGCGTAACCGCTAGTATTTTATTTTGGACAGTTTGTATTTAGGTAGGTTTACTACCCACCTCTTAGCTGGATTCTAGTAAGATCAAATTTTTTGTTGATATCGCCATTTTGTTTTCTCGTGTTCACTCGCTGACACGCGGGATGACATTTTGTTGTTCTTAAGTTGCCAGTGAGTTTCCGTTCCTTAAACGTATCAATTTGTTTCGGTAGGGAACTTCGTTGGACGCTATACGTCGACTTCATCAGTACTCACGATGAATGACATCGTCGTACAAGTGGGGTAGCTCGTAATTGCCCTAATTAGTACTGATGATGGCAACATGTAACGTCCGACGAAAGTCTCCACAGGTGAAAGAAACATCTCAATTTGGATACGATATGAAAAATAAACCCCAAATGTATAAAATTCGGTGCTTTGTAATTTGTGTAAATTATCCAAAGGTAGGTGTTCGACATCGGTATATATATATATATATATATATATATATATATATATATATATATATATATGTGTGTGTGTGTGTGTGTGTGTGTGTGTGTGTGTGTGTGTGTGTGTGTGTGTGTGTGTGTGTGTGTGTGTGTGTGTGTGTGTGTGTGTGTGTGTGTGTGTGTGTGTGTGTGTGTGTGTATTTGTAACGTGTATGTATTTTTATGTGTATGTGAATATAACTTCGTTATTAGGAGTTGTATATGTGTGTATGTATATAAATATTTGTGTGTGCGCGCGCGCCTGTGCCATATGTATAAACAAACGCGTACTGATACAATATGAACGCGAAGCATCCTAGCGTTACAACCAGTAACCCGAGCAGAACCAGCGGTATGACAAAATATCTTTCCGGCGATGACATCCTTTCATGTATTTCTGAAAACAAACTGAAATGTATTCACACAAAGTTATTGAAACGTTTACGAACCTTTTATGTTTAACAATTTCTGTTTGGGTGAATTATTCTAGATACCATGAAAGAGCGTCGAAGTGAAATTCAAATCAAACATAAAACCAGCGTCGTTTGTCATTACATAAAATTTGGCTTACTCCTTTTTTGTCCATATACATTTCGAAAGATAAGTTTAATCTATTTCATATTACAAAACATTACATGTATCCAACTTTGATCATCTCAGTCCTGCTGTACGGAATTGGATTGCTGACGACTAACATTGTACATCTCCGGCTACTCGATCTATTCGATATACGATGCCAACGTTGTCTACTGCAAAACAAACGGCAGCTGTGTTGGGCTTGGGCAAGCGTGCAAAACACCCACCATCTAATGTACAACGTTTGTTCAGATAGGAATGTCAATGCCGATACTTCAGCAATATTTAATGTTCAAGAAAGGTTTGAAGAACTTTGAGATGGTTATTGCAGCAGATGCGAGACATCCAATGACTGTTGTGCTTGAGTACTCAACTACTCGATAACATGTCAGATACCGCGCATCTCGATAACTTATTTAACCGATGGGTATGTGTGTATGTATGTATATTGTATATTGTATATGTATATGTAGATGTATGTACGACACCTTGTAAAATGGGCAACATAAAGAAAGTACAAAATTAACTGGTAAAAGTGAATATCAGGGTCTGAAGATGAACAAGTCTAAGACAAAGGTGATGATGGAAACCGATACACCAATGTATGTCAACAACACTGAGATCGAGAACGTTGGAAGCTACCTCTACCTGGGACAGAATTACAGCACCAGAGACAAAAACCAGACAAGGAGGTTCAAAGAAGAATCACGGCCGGATGAATAGCATTCGCCAAGCACCGCGACATCTTCAAGCGTAATATTGGAACAAGCTTGAAGAGACTACTTTACAACTCCTGCGTACTTCCATCAATAACATACGGCGCGCAAACATGGGCACTCACCACCCAAGCAATGAATAAGCTAGCAGCAGCACAAACAAAGATGGAAAGGCGTATGTTAAAGACGAAGGTCACAGACGTGATTGAACAAGTCAGAAGACGGAAGTGGACCTGGGCAGGGCACGTCAGCAGGATACAAGATAACCGATGGACACTGCGCATCACCACCTGGAAACCCTATGAAACGAAAAGGCCTAGAGGAAGACCGGCGAGACGGTGGAGAGACGAATTAGAGAACTACTGGAAGGGTACCATCTGGCAGAGAATAGCGCAAGGTAGGCAGATGCTGAGGCCTTCGCCCAACCACGGGACACTATGGCTGCACAATGATGATGATGATGATGATGATGATGATGATGATATATATATATATATATATATATATATATATATATATATATATATATACGTTATACATATACATTATCTTATATACTTACATTACCAACCGTATACATGCTGCCTCTGGTGGAGAACTGTGGAAGCTCGCCAGGACAGGACGTAGCATTATAATTCATATTAGGCATCTCAAGTAATGCCTAAATATACGGTTTGTGAACATGACCATTTTATATCTTTACTAAAAATTAACATTTTCGTGTTCGTACCACGATACTACAAATTTATTAAATACTGTCGAACAAGATTATAGGTGACCAAGGCGTCAGAATTCAATAACTGCATTTTGAGACTTAACCACGGAGATGAAACGTACGTAATTCACACTTATCACCACTGTAGCCAGGCGCACAGGCACATGTCACTCCGCCTCCTGCCACAGTAATACAGCTGCCGCTGTTTTGGCACGTGATGTTCGCACAGGGCATGTTTCCTGCAAATACTCAAGTGCAAAAGCTTGCACGTGAACACACGCACACCACACGCTCACACAAATGCGCACGCATGCATATTCGCGCGGTCGCACCCACACCTACACATACACACACACATATATATATATATATATATATATATATATATATATATATATATAATATATATATATATATATATATATATATATATATATATATATATATATATATAATAAAATATATATATATATATATATATATATATATATATATATATATATATATATATATATATACACTCAAGTGGGCGCGCAGTCTAGTGCTGGTTCGATATTCGATATATAAGGTTCGATATTCGATATATAAGGTTCGATATTCGATATATGGAAGTATCGCGATACTTGCGAAAGTTCTATACCGATATTTAATGGTATCGCGATACTTCGATATTTTGGTATCGAACGTCCACTGTTCGATACGTTCGATACGTTCGATACGTTCGATACGTTCGATACGTTCGATACGTTCGATACGTTCGATACGTTCGATACCTTCGATACCTTCGATACCTTCGATACCTTCGATACCTTCGATACCTTCGATACCTTCGATACCTTCGATACCTTCGATACCTTCGATACCTTCGATACCTTCGATACCTTCGACACCGGGTCCATTCGACGACGTCGATGCGAAGGCGCACCATCGTTGACGTTGTCGATGACGTCGTTGTTTACGGCAGCTAACACTACAGCGCTTCGCTGCATAACTTGACTTAGGCGTGGTTGTTTAAAAAATAATATAACTTCAAATGAATTGTTTTTTAAAACTTTATTATATAGTTAGTCTGTATAATAACTGTTTTCTGTGCGCGATCTTAGCCTAGGTCAGATTTCGCTTAGCCTCGGTTATCTAAACCAAAGTTCATGTTTCTCTCGTTTGGTGGCACTACCGTGTCATCTGTCTCCCTACTATATCTGCGGCTACGCATACAAAAACACACATCCTATAGTATTTTTTATAGGGTGTTTATTTTGTTTATGAAACTAGTTTAATAATAATATTATTAATATAAATAATTATTCGAGCACGATGCGCAAGCTTTGTTTATCCGGGTTCCGTTTCGTGGCGCTGGTTTGCTGTTTGGTGGCGCCACCGTTTGCCGTATACGACTCAACCAAGACGAACGACAACATGCCACAATGTTCATCGCCAATTTGGCAGTTTTTCAACAATGTCTGCTATGCCAGAAGCGCCCCAAAGATAGCGGGGGAAATACATCGCATTTGCCGAAACATGTCACTGTTCATCATTCAAGAAATTATCAAAATGTGATGATCATCACATTTTCATCGAAGGACACGTCGACATCGTCGTGAACAACGTCGCAATGAATGACTCGAGAATGTGTTGTGTTCTATCGAAATGTTCGACAAGGATCACGCAGTGGACATCTAGTTACAGTTGAAGCGAATCGCCATTGGTTTCCAAATCTACTGCTGCGGCCACAACGTCAAGAAGTGACATTCACGATGTGACTGATAGACGATGACGATACGCTTACTGCATCTACTGTCACTGACACTGGCCACACAGGTTCACCACTGGCAGAGGCAGAGGCAGAGGCAGAGGCAGAGGCAGAGGCAGAGGCAGAGGCAGAGGCAGAGGCAGAGGCAGAGGCAGAGGCAGAGGCAGAGGCAGAGGCAGAGGCAGAGGCAGAGGCAGAGGCAGAGGCAGAGAGGCAGAGGCAGAGGCAGAGGCAGAGGCAGAGGCAGAGGCAGAGGCAGAGGCAGAGGCAGAGGCAGAGGCAGAGGCAGAGGCAGAGGCAGAGGCAGAGGCAGAGGCAGAGGCAGAGGCAGAGGCAGAGGCAGAGGCAGAGGCAGAGGCAGAGGCAGAAACCGACCTATTCTTGAAAACAGTTGCAAAATATTATGGGGCTTGTGATGTGTACTTGATAACGTGTTAATATAAGTTTTATATTCATAAATATCGGTGAGAACTGGGAAGTATAATTGTAATTTGAATTAATATTTTTTATTATTAATTAGTGTTATTTTATTGTAATCGTCTATATACAACTTTGATGTTAAATCACAATTATGTTTACAAAAAATAAATAAATAAAACAGTGAGTGTTCAACTGTGCTGGCACTATTATAGGTTTGTTTAAAAATAACATTATTTGTATGTTATGCGTCAGCTGTACTTGTTGATGGCAAATTTAGGAGACTTGAAATTAATCTGCTATATAGTGTATTTCCAAACAGCTGGGGTGAAGTATTGTTATTAATTTAAAATAATTCAGTGCAATTAATTAATTAATTTGTCACTTTTTAATTTGTTAATATATTACACTTACTTTTTAGTTTTACAGCAGTAATCAATTCTATTGAAACAGTTACAACTGTTGTTTGTTTGTTTACTTAAATAAAATGAAAATTGCATAATAATCATTGTTTGCATGACTATAAAATTATCACATAGTGAAAAGTGAAAAATTGTGTGTGTTTGGGTCCCATTAGTCTAAGTGGAAAGTATGTTTCTTTGGAGATCTCTGCTCTACTGAATTAGACTTAAAACATAAATTTCGAGTATCGAATAAACATCTGGTATCGACTGATATCGAAGAATTCTGGTATCAAACCAGCACTACTTTTGTTGCATACTGTTCTTCTACTGGGAACTGTGTTCTATATGGATATTAGACTTACAACGTAAGTATCGAGTATCGAGTATCGAGTATCGAACAAAATTCAGGTATCGATCGGTCTCGAACAAAACCTGGTATCGAACCAGCACTAGCGCGCATACATACATTATCAGTATTATGCAATATCTAGTGTGTTACCAGGTACATGAACTCTTGGTCAATACAATCGACGTATAACGTCATTTTATCATTTTACGGATATCGTGAAAATATTCACACACACACAACTGCATGCAATACTGGCGACACAACAAAATAATATCAAAATACTCACATAGAAACAAGAGCTGGAGTACTGTCCTGCTGAAGTGCCGCTACACTGGATCCTCGACCAACTGTCTGTTACGTCATGACATTTCATGGCTACAGAAAGGTTACGCATAGGTGACCCCGAAACGCGGTTAAAATGTAAATGAGTTAGTTAAAATAAAGAGAGCTATTTTAGAAGCAACGTCTTTCAATAATCTATCTTGAATCTTATCTGAGCCACCTGATTTTAAGATTTTTATCCCTGAGTAGTTACTACTGCATATCCGCCACATTGAATATTATATTACCAATATCTGGAAAATTAGTACCATAAATTTTCATATTTCTATGAGGAAAACACACACATATTAGCACTCACATAAACACACACACACATACAAACAAACAAACATGCACACACACACACACACACACACACACACACACACACACGCACACCACACCACACCACACCACACACACACACACACGCACGCACACACACACACAACAAACACACACACACACACACACACACACACACACACACACACACACACACACACACACACACCACACACACACACACACACACACACACACACAACACATGTAAACATTTAGCCTCAAAACCCTTTTGACATGTAAACATTTAGCCTCAAAACCCTTTGGACATTACATCAGTTAGGACTCTACGACAGTCAGTGCAATTCGCATTGCTTTCCATCTGCAATCTACGTAGGAGTTCGCTATATACGGTCATCTCTTTACCTAACCGTAAATAAATTACAGCCCCTTGATACCTCCAGCTGCATCAATTCTTGAGGCTGTAAAACATACAACAACATCCCTACCCTGTATTGAGGCTCCAAAATACACGAACTCCCTTATGTATAGTCATGTAGTTCGTACACACCATGTACTCACGATTATATATATATATATATATATATATATATATATATATATATATATATTTTATATATATTATAGGGTCTGTTGAAACTAATGAACATTTTAATAACGTTATTTGTGTTTGATACATGGCATAAATTTGTTCGAATATATAGCCAGAAGAGCAGGGGCTCTCGTGGGGTGAGGCGCTGGCCGCAGCGAAGGACAGGACCCTGTGGAAGAGCGTTGTCTAGCCTTATGTTCCACCGACGATGAAGAGGATAAGTAAACAAGTAAATGTATTATGACAGAAGCTTGGATGTGACACTTGGGGATTTTTATATATTTGTTGATTGCTTTGGCTGCATACACTTGTCGCACTTTATTGAAGCATTTTTGGATGCTCATGGTGTCGATATCGTATATTTCTTGAATATATTTCGCAGTTCGAATGGGAATGTGACCATCTCTGATGCTATTTGTATCTACTGTTGGTGGTCTTTTATTCACTATCAAATAAATAAACATCTACATACAAGTGCTATACGGATAGTAACTTTGAGTGGTTTTTATACAAATACAGAAGCCGCGTTATTTAAACGATTAAAGTTACTAAACGTGAGTGTTGTTAGTCGTGCAAGAATTAATATGAAATATTAGGCCTACTATAAATTTGTACAAAATTACTTGCAAATCTACGACATTACAAAATAGATATGATTCATGGTCACAAACACTTAACCAACACAAATTTCTCATTTACGGTATAAATCTTACATTTGTGATACATTACAATGATGTAATCCACTCTGACACGCTATTAAAGACACGTGTAACTACTCACGCCACCATCCACGATGAACGTGCACATAAAAATAAAACACAACAATCCATGTTTTACTGAGTTATTAAGGGCCTAACATGATAGGCCTACGATATATAATGTGTCTTTCAACGCAAACTGGACTGTTTTTAAGTAATTAAGTAAATAACGTTTATTTCACAACGCAACATGTACAAGAACAAAACTAAAGTATATATTTAAATTGTCAGCGTGTTGCATTGCATGGATGTCACTTGGCTAAAAGCCGTCTTCCAGTGACACCATCATCATTTAAAATAACCATCATTACTATACACACATACACATTTGTAGTTTTACAGCAAAATACAACAAAAGAATTGTCAAGATCAAATTAAACGTATTCTCAGACGTCACCAAGTCTGCGTGCCTACTACTAAACATAGATATATAAAGTATGTAGTTTGTTACTGTTGCTGGTGATATGACAACGATCCGAGACAACTGAACCACTTTTAGAATATAAATGAGTATAATTATGTAAGAAATGTAAGAGAGCATGGATGAGCATGGTGGATCCAAACAAAATTTGACTTAACTTGTGCTACCTTTAAGAATGAAATTAAACACTATGGTAAGTAGCAACTTAATTGCATTCTTGACATCTAGGGTTTAAACATATCACATATCAGAAAACACTTACCATTTGTTTAAACTTCGACCTGTAATTAACATTTCTTATCTGTTCATCTATTTTGTTCTACGTTCTTGTAACATTATGTTTAGATTACTTCAAAGAAAAGTTAGTTCTGGTTTTTCTTGAACAAGAAGCTTGAATGATCTGGTTATTCTTTTATCTGTGGTAACATTCTTTTTATTATAGAACTTCTAAATGACTTAGGTAATACATTATGATCAAAGTCATACATAAATAATGAAGCCTATAGTTTACATACATCTATGATTTTCAACATTGTTTTAGAGTTACATAAGGGGTCTATATAACTCCTATGTCCTTTCTTATTAATTATTCTTAAGGCACGTGTTTGTAAGATTTCAAATTCCTTGGTGTTTCCTTTCGTCCATGCTTGTATACCGTATGTTATGTGACTGTGAATTAAAGTGTAATATATGATTTTAGTGATTCATATGGTAAGATATGTCTCACTCTATTTATTACAAAAATGGCTCGAGATATTTTCGAGCTGATTATGTTAATGTGTTTTTTCCATGTTAAATGTATATTTATATGTATTCCTAGGCATTTTATAGATTTATCTTTATTGTACTTGCCAATCTGGTTACTAAATAATTCATTATTTATTTTAACACTACTTTTACTTCATAGTAAAGAAAGACACAATAGTGTGTCTTTTTGACACTCAAACATATCTTGTTTGCACACAACCAATTATATATTTTGTTTAATTCTTGGTTGTGGTTAAATTATCAATATCATAATCTGACTGATAAATTGTTGCATCATCAGCAAAAGATAATAAGTTAAGAGACGTCGAATTTGATATGTCATTAATATAGATTATAAAAAGCACAGGTCATAATGTGGATCATTGTGGTACTCCATGAGTTAATGTTATCAGTGGTGATTTGCAATCATTCAATTCAATGTACTGTTTACGATTAGAGAGGTAACTGGAGAACCATTTATTACTGATGACTCTAATTCCACAATGACATCATTTATATAGCAGAATATCACGATCAATAGTGTCAAATGCTTTGGATAAATCAACGAATACAGCCAGTAATTTTGTCATTTGCATCACCTATGCCTTTGAGTAAATGCAATATTGGGTGTATAGTGGAATGTTTAGAGCGGAATCCATATTGATGTTTATATAGAATGTTATATTTCTCCAAATAATTTAGTAATCTATTACACATAATAAAAAAAATACTTATTTGTCTGTAGTTATTAAACATTATTGTTTCCCGCTTAATATATTGGAATTACTTTGGCAACCTTTGGATTTTCTGGGACAATCAAACAGTTTAAACGTATACTATTATAAACTGATATTTTACTATTGGATGTACAATTTGGATAAATAAATCCTATACTATTCCGTATTGTTACTTTACGTATCCACGTCATGAATGGCATTACGTCATTGCGAATAAGCGCCATTTGAAGTCATCCATCATGTATTCGAAGTTTAGTGCAGCAGTAACCGTACTTTCGATTGCATGTGAGTATATTGATACAATGAAAGGTTGTACATGCAAATATGATTGTTAGCATATGTTATAATACTATTCTGAACCACTCTACAGCAATTACGGTAAGTTCAGATTATGAAGACTTTGAAGTTAAACATGCGGCTGCGATACAAAGTACGATTGTCTCGGATGAAACCACTCGAACTTCGACCTCCTTGTATAGAAATGATCGCCGATGACGTCGAACGATTCGCTGGTTAAGATGACGAACACACTTCATGAACGCAGAAACAACGGTTACAAAAAGTCTGCAAATTCTCTATGATGACAGCCAACGACGTAAGATTAAGACATTTTAGGATTATATCACCTAGGTTTTGTTGCCTGTCGTCGACTGAGTGAGTATCGGAACTGTGTCTGACGGGATCGAGTCAGTCATCAATCAATCAATCAATCAATCAATCAATCATCAATGTGACAATGACTGTCAATGACAATCAAAATGTCAGTCAATGCCACGAACAATGGCAATGACAGTGTAAAACTAACAAACTTATATTTTAATCATTCAAGTGCAGTATAGTGCCATATATTGACCATCTCGGGAGGCGTGAATCAAAACATGCAGATTGTTAAAAATAATATATCAAGAAATATATCAAAATATACCGATATTCAAAATTTATAACACTTAGTTTATTCCACTTGTGCAAATGAATTGTTAAAAAGATATATTTTGGCGAAATACTTACAAAATATAACCCCACGAGACGATGTTACGCGAACAAATTTCCGTGCCGGGAGTCGAAATGGTAACGCGGTGGTGGTAATAATTACACAATTTTGACAAATTTAACAAAATTGCCTTATGAGCGAACTCCACGCGGCAAGTGGACAAGGAAGCCTTCGGCATATTGAGAATCCAATTCATGCTATCTATGTATATTTCGCCCTTCTGAGTTATTTGTAGATATTGTTTTTAAACCCGCCACACTCCCCACAGGGACCATTACGCAACGGGACGGGGGGAATGATTATTTCGTTTAATATAAGTAATGTTTTGAAAATGTATGTTCACAAACCTTATTTTACATTTTTATCGATCAGATTGTTTGTGTAGATGCCAATTGTACCTATTTTGTGCATATTATGTTACAACTGGGGTGAATTACAAATAATATCCTTAAGTTAAGTGTTCGACTCGCGAGCGTGTTCGACTGGCGGGTCATTGACTTATACTTATATTTTTCCTAACCATATAACAGTGCTCTTCTGTTATCAATATGAATATGAATGAACTGGTGTGGGCAGTATTCGGGGTACAATTTGTTGCAGTTATAACACAAATTTGACAAAGTCCTCCGCATTGAATCCATGTTCTAACTCTGCAACGCACATTTTTTATTGAGGTACCTGCGGAAATATACCGGCAAAATTCAAATATCGTCGAACGCTATCTAAATTATAGGATCCTATCTAGTACCACGAATTTGGACCTGCCACGAATATTATGGACGTGACTATCTCTCTCTCTCTCTCTCTCTCTCTCTCTCTCTCTCTCTCTCTCTCTCTCTCTCTCTCTCTCTCTCTCTCTCTCTCTCTCTCTCTCTCTCTCTCTCTCTCTCTCTCTCTTCTCTCTCTCTCTCTCTCTCTTCTCTCTCTCTCTCTCTCTCTCTCTCTCTCTCTCTCTCTCTCTCTCTCTCTCTCTCTCTCTCTCTCTCTCTCTCTCTCTCTCTCTCTCTCTCTCTCTCTCTCTCTCTCTCTCTCTCTCTCTCTCTCTCTCTCTCTCTCTCTCTCTCTCTCTCTCTCTCTCTCTCTCTCTCTCTCTCTCTCTCTCTCTCTCTCTCTCTCTCTCTCTCTCTCTCTCTCTCTCTCTCTCTCTCTCTCTCTCTCTCTCTCTCTCTCTCTCTCTCTCTCTCTCTCTCTCTCTCTCTCTCTCTCTCTCTCTCTCTCTCTCTCTCTCTCTCTCTCTCTCTCTCTCTCTCTCTCTCTCTCTCTCTCTCTCTCTCTCTCTCTCTCTCTCTCTCTCTCTCTCTCTCTCTCTCTCTCTCTCTCTCTCTCTCTCTCTCTCTCTCTCTCTCTCTCTCTCTCTCTCTCTCTCTCTCTCTCTCTCTCTCTCTCTCTATATATATATATATATATATATATATTGGTTCTGTGATCTCTAATAATCTTAAATGGAGCTAAATATTGATACTATTGTCAAAAAAGCTCAGCAGCGGCTGTACTTTCTAACAAGGCTGAGATCGTTTGGTTTAACCACACAGATCATGTCCACCGTTTACAGAGCTGCAATCGAGTGTCCTGACATATTCATTCACACTATGGTTTGGATCTATCACAGTGAAGGAAAAGCTCAGCTTGAACAGAGTTGTAAAAACTGCTTCCAGAATAATCGGCAAAGACCTCCCCAGTTTTGATGCATTGTATCAGCAGCGCCTGTTAGGAAGAGCCACTCTCATATCTCATGCCTCATCCCATCTTGCCCATGACCTATTTGATCCCCTTCCATCTATTCGCCGGTTCAGCTCCATCAAAACCAGGACCAACAGGTTTAGTAGCAGCTTTTTCTCCCTTGCCGTTCAAACCCTGTCAAAACAGAAGTGATTTTTCTCCTATCTATGGTGCAAACATATTCCACTTTCAATGTGTTTTAGTGTGTATATCTTAACATAATTTATTATATATAATTTTATTCCACATTTTATGATTTTATATTTTACTAGATCATGTCAACAACTATTATTTATCGATGTTTTAAAGAACGGACCTATTGTATGCGATTGCTCTTATTTATTTATTTACTTATTTTTATTAATTCAAAGTAGTACTATATTTTATCATAATTGTTTGATGCATGTGAGTGTTGTCATGTGAAACTACTTGTACGACGATCCACCATTACAATACATTTCAATGTTTTCTTGTGACTGCAATGAAAACACATGGCAATAAAGCTGATCTGAATTTTGTTATATATATAAAAATAATATAAAGAAAATATATATATATATATATAATATATATATATATATATATATATATATATATATATATATATATAATATATAGTTTAGCATCGTATCAGTATTATTATTCTGAACAACATACTTCACAACTAGCATGAAAACAAAGCGTAAAATAAGTTGTTTTGAATGAAATACTTGTCAGTATTCGTAAGACGATAACAATAATAACTTCATGCACTAAACGGAAGCAACGAGCTTCTGCCTAATCGTGTTAACAATAATCCCTATGCGACAAAACGCAACGCATTCATTGTATAAACAGCATGGGTTGTTCGATTACTTTCCTGGGATAAATATTATGAGGACTTGCTTATCATTTCTTCCGATAAATGTTATTGTTACTGTTGTTTACATCTCCGTCACGGATTATGGCGTACGGCGTAACATTTATCTGAAAACCCTGTTTGCCTTGTTTAAATTTGAGACAAATTACTTTGTGGCAACTTTGTAGACGTCCTCACTAAAGATGTAGTTAATATGAGATCCAGCGATATAATGATAATGTAAAAATGAGGCAAAAACCAACATGGGGCACACTTAACCCGAGTACTATACTACTGCCAGTTGTGCTCCTGTGGCCAGGTGCATGACACACACCCAAGTCCAAGTCACACCCAAGTTAGGGTAAATAACACCTAGGTGACACCTAGCCAGTAAGGGCGGTTGCATGGCACACACATAGCTGGGTTATGTCACAAGTTAGGCGGAACTTTCTGGGGCAACTCGAAGCAGCCCCAACTGCAGCTGGGTGACTCACAGCGCGTTGTATCAATGGCAGCAGTGGTTTACTGCTTGTGTAGATCTATCAAAGTGGCGTGCTAATTATCAAATATTGACTTAATTAAATTATTATTAAATTATTTATTTATTTATATTTGTAACTTTCTGTTAATGTAGTTATACACATTACATAATAATATGTGTAATTATCTTCATAATCATGGACATTTGTTTTTGTATTGCTCTGTATACGAATATTGATTAATTTATTAATATTACATAACTATTAAATTATACCTCTTACCACAATTGCAGGCTTTTTTAAACAAATTTTATGTTTATATAAACATATATTCATGGATATTGTGGCATTTTACAAAAACCGTTTCTGTCTGTCGAGGTTACCCGCTAATTGTCACCTATTGACTAATTTATTTATTTATTACTACATGACTAGTTAATATATATTTATTCTCATAATAAATGTATAACTATCTTAATATTTATGAACTCTGCTGGTCTTATTTAGAATGTGTTGGTCTGTTAACTTGGTGCACTACTTAGATAATAGTAACTAATTAACTGAATTAATTAGTATGAAGAAAATAAATATTGCAAATTTATTACTCCATTCAATGCATTTCAAAACACTGCAAACAGTATTTTAATAGTTATATAAATAACACAGTTATGCAATTTTAAATTCACTTTTGTTCAAATATTTATCAACAGAAAACTAATAAATTTGCTCATTGCCCGTTTTCGTTAGGTCCTCCACACTCCGCAACGTCCTCGATAGAGCGTTGACCTCTGCCATCACAGCATTCCATCCCTTTTTCTGTCCCTGTTCGACAAGGTTGATTTCAATCGTTCAATCGGCCTTGTAACAGTTCTTATATTTGGCCGTATGCCTGCATTAAGGCCATAATCTCAGCATGGGAATGGTTGTCCTTATAATGTCACTGTTGCCTCACTACTTCCACCATGAGGACTGTCCGAGGTGAACTGAATTCTGGGAAGATTTGTTCTCAAAACGCGGCAATCCGCTTATCGGTTACTCGTGCCGGTATCCCCTAGTTGGGCGGCAACTGGGTGGCTGTTGTGCACCTGGACAGGCCGTGAACAAAAGTCTGGGGAAGAAATGTCCATAATATATCTAAAGTTATATCTGTAAACGCGAAGGCGATATAAATATTGCCGAAGATTCGACACGCCACACACGATTCTCTTAGACTTAAGTTCTCTTAGACTTAGTCAAGAGTCCGCATCTGTAGTCACTGCAGGCCTGCGCTACTATTCGTTCGAAACAGTCTTTGCTGTGCCTCCCTTATCTCACTGGCCATGACCATGTCCAAACGCATCTAAGTTTTCTTGCAATGTTTGACTGTATCTGACACCCATCTCTAGTTAGATTTGCCAGCCAGACAAACTGCTTCTCGTCACCTCCGATTTCGTCAACTGCTTCATTTCCATGTCAGGTGGCAAAGAAGTTCCATGTGCTAGATACATTGTACATCTGTTGCATGATGCCATGAATTTTGTATATGGAATTTGTGAGCATGTTTACCGGCAAAAACCGATTGTTGGCACTATCAACAAAAAACATCATTGGGTAATATGCTTTTCAGATTGTCAAGAGGATGTCATCCTACCCCGACTTGAATGAATTGATACAGCAACTGAACATTTAATTATGACAAAACCTTTAAATTGTAAAAAGGCTATGTTTATACATACAATGTTTCATGTGGGATGAACATATTCACTGTACATTAAATAAAAAAAATCTGTTTCTCTTTTGGCTTTAAACTTCTGTGAAAGCTATTAGAATAGAGATAATTAAATATGTTTTGATACGCAATGAAGGATATATTAATGTGGTGTAAGAATAAATTATGATAACTTAATTTCAAACAATTCAGATACCAAGGACCACTTTTTATGTCATTGCCCGGAAAGTGAAAACATTATCCCATAACTTTAAAAATCGTGTGTGCCTGTGTTTGCGTGCGTGCGTGGGGCGTGCGTGCGTGCGTGTGGAAGAAGCACTCTACCAGTAGGGAAATCATCAGGAGCAGACAGCATTCCATCGGAGGTGCTCAAACACGGTGGTGAACAATTGGTTACTGCATTGAAAGCCATTTGCCAGAAGATCTGGGACCTCAAGTATTGGCCAAATGAATGGACAAAATCTCAAAAGGAAAAGTTGCCCCAAACTAAACGGAAACCCAAAAAATTAAACCGGCAATTAAAAAAACTAAACCCAAAAAGCCCCAAGAGTTTGTTTCACAACTTAACAGACTTCCGAGATGAATTCCAAGAAGGCTTTTGATATGGTGAGGCATGAAGGTCTGTGATAAGTTCTGAGGCGCCTTAACATAGAAAAATCCATCAGTGCACTGCATAACCCAGTAGTGCGACCATTCTTAATAACTTAACAGGGGCATCCTTCAGAACCACTGAGGGAGTCCGTCAAGGTTGCTTGCTGTAGTCGGTTCTCTTCAACGTCGTACCCCGAGAACATCATCCTTCAAAACATATATACCACTGTTTATGTGGGAGGCAAATCTATCAGAAACGTACGATTTGCAGATAATATACATCGACTACATCACGACAGAAGCCCTCCACAATTTCCACCCCATATTTCTGTGGGAGACAAATATATCAGTAACTCGTAAGTACTTGTACTTGGAAAAAGTAATAACGAGCTGCAATATTTTATTAACGGACTAGTTGACTGAGTCGGCTCTTAAGGCATGAACGTAAGCAATTAAACAAATCAAGGCTATGAAAGATTATTGAAAACATCACTGTTAACGTCACGGTGACACGTCAAACTGGAACAAGTGAATGCTCTACTTACTCCATACTCAGCTCCACACTCGCCATCGATGGACGGTATGACAGAGGTAATGACCAAACTCACCCAGATATGGAAACGCTTCAACATCAGCTTTCCAACAATAATCAGGCTGTACAGAACCGTTTTTGTATTTTGTATTTGTATTTTACACTACGGCTGCGAAAGATGGACACTGACTGCTGTGGCGACGACGAAGAAGATTCGGGCGTTTGAAAGTAAGTGTTTCGGACGTCTGCTACACATATCGTGGGCCGAACACAAGACGACTGACTTTGTTCGAAGTCAGATTAGTACTCTAGCATGTGCACAGGAGCCTCTCATCGCATCAGAGAATTCTGGCATGGTACGACCACACGCCATAGAACCCTCGCGAATACATTCGGGAGTGCACTGACCTTGACGTCTAAACGCTACATAGACTAGCACTAGATCGCCCTTTCTGGAGAACATTTGCTGCATCTGCATCTCTCATGTCTCCCCATCAACATGACTGGTCTTGAGATGAGATGAGTGAGTGAGTGAGTGAGTGAGAGGGTGAGTGTGTGAGTTAGTGAGTGAGTGAGTGAGTGACTGACTGACTGACTGACTGAGATAGTATAATCTACGGGTGTAAATTGTTAGCGTAGCTGATTGTCAAGTGCATTCATGGTATTTTGGCTGCCATTATACTGAAAACTCAGAACAGAAATATTCCTGCTATAGTTCTCTCTACTACACCTCAAGAAAACCATTCACAAATATAGTTCATGTGTGTCCATAAATCAAATAAGTATAGCTTGTTAAATCTTAATATCAGCATTAGTAGGGTTGTTATGAAACTGGGCAGGCTTGTTTGCAGTGACAGAACCAGCAAAGGGAGGCTTGCACACTTCGCTAGAGCTTATATATAGTCCGGCATATGGTACAACTAGTGGACGAAAAAGTACAAATTCTGTGTAAAGACCGTACGTAGGAATATATCGCAGATGAACAAGACTCATGATTAAACACGGCAAACATTAAGTGGAGAAGTGATGTGGGAACAATTGGCTGACAAAAAACAAAACAATGCTGTAGCTTCAGAAAGGATTAAGTAGTTATTACATTTTTATTAGTTGAAAACGTGCGAACTCCCAAATATTTACGCGGACACTTTTCACAGAAAGAATGAAAGAAAGAAATAGTGAAAGAAAGAGTGAGAGAAGAGAAAACGTGAGAGGGAGAGAGTAAATACTTCATTTTACTTACAGGCAGATGGATCTTGTTGTTGGCAATGTCTGAGAACGTTGTCGCCTCGTCTCTGAACCGGGTGGATTTCGCAGTGGTGGCCGTCGTGACCGATCAAATTGACAAAGTGCTGACACGCCATATACGTCAAACTAACACGAGCAAGTATTCAATCGTGTAGCAGTGTATTGTAATAATCTCTAGAATGATTTTCAAACCACATCTGTTTTACATTGAAATATTAGAAGCTTTGGTTAGAATCTTCGCCGAAAGATCGAGGCGGCGTTCGATTGAAAAGGCTTAAAAGGGAACTGAAAAGGACAGGACATGTGACCATGATTTGATGAGCATGGAGCCACGGAATATTTTTAATATTTTTCAAACTTGGATATTATTGACCACTGGGTGCCGCCATAATGCATAACTAGCTCCTGTTTACTCAATGTAAATGTTCGATATTTACAAATCACTTCATCAATAGACATTTCTGCGCGAATCGGGATTGTGGTGTTATTTATATATATATATATATATATATATATATATATATATATATATATATATATATATATATATATAGTAGGCTTTAAAATCATTTGTATGCGTGTTCGAAATAAAATAATTACAACGATTTACAAACAATGTCCGTTTCAAACTCGACACTAGTCAGTCTTCGTTTATATTCATGAAGTAATGACGCGCAAATTCGTACGCGCTCCGACGGCGAAACGGACTCTATTTTCTACCAAATTCGAATAAACAAAATTACGCGCATAAGCAGTCACTTCGAATAACTATTGTCATGCGGTTTCGATCAATCTCCAGATGTAGCAATTTGAAACGTATCCGAACAGGAATCAGTTACGAAATTCCAGAAATCAGGGGAATTCCCCATTCCGCAAGTACCGCACCGTGGCTTTTTTAAATAATAAAGCGTCGTAATTTAATTTAACTATTTTATTCCGAACATGTATACAACTGATTTGTTGATCTACATAACGCTTACTATATATAATATGGCATCACATTCGCGGATAAATATCTGTTGATGAAGTGAAAAAGACAATCTTGCGAATTGAGCCTAATATGGCGGGGTCCAGTGGTAACAAATATTCAAGTTTGAAACATTATCTAAAATATACCGTCGACTCGTGCTCATGAAATCATGGTCCCTTATCCTGTAAATGGAATGTTTCATGTTAGGGCAATGATTGTTAAAGCGTTTCTGTCCCCTTTTGAAGAAATAGTTATTTTTTTATAAAGCGCAAAGCGCAAACAACCCCTCATCAGTTTTAGTTTTTATTATGTCCAAAACGTGTAAAAGTTCCGCAGTACTTTCTGCAATTGCAAATCATTAGACGCACGTCGGCCTTTCATATGTATTTAAACATACATAATTATCTGAAACTGCTCTCTGAATTTGTGCTTCGATAAAACAATAAAACTAGGCGACATTGTTACATTAAATATGCGTTACTGCATTGCAGGAAATGCCAGTTGCCTAGACAGGCTTTGTCAAAACGGAGCGCCCTGTGTCAACACAACGACTGGGTACCTATTGTACCTGTCCACTGTCACATACTGGTAAAAACTGCGAACGTAAGTGTTATAAACATTATACATGTTTTATAATCACAAGTTGAAATATCAACGAGAAGCGCTGAATATTAAAGGTTTTTCCAAATTCCAAATATGAATGATATATAGTATAAAACATAGTGTTCAGCCTTTCGAATTAGTTATAGCTCTCCCCGTCACCCTTGTAAGACGCCGTTTGGTGGCGCTTTTCTGCCCCTATTCTGCACAGCTTGTGGCGACACCTATATGACCGTGTATAACGTCTCCAGAGTAGACGCCGCTCGGCTTGTCATCGCCTTTAGCCTGGCAAGTGACGGAAAAGAAAGCTGGATGTACACTGGAATAATAAATTCCATTATTGCAATATCATGTAAAGCGGGTGTACATGAAATAGAAAAAAAAATGAATCCAAATGTTCTAATAACACTTTAAAGGATCATCTTTTCCACAAATGTGTCGTATGTATTTATTTTGATTATTTCCGCTTAAATATCACGAATGCGTATACGTGCAATCTATAAACGACTGACTGCGTAATTGTAGTTTAGCTGTCAAACAGCCGCCGATATGATGAAATTGATATGTTCAAGCGGCATTAATTCAAAATGTAAACACTCCCTGTGTACATCCAACTAATGTATAGGTTTATGACATTATCATATTAACGGTGACGTAACAAATATTACATTCCGCTAATGCAATTATATGTAGAGTCTGACACAACAGGCAGCACATCTTTGTCGCTTACATCTTTTTACTTAACAATGACCACGCTAGAGCGGTCTGAAGGACATGTGTTCACAATGAAAACATGCTTCATAGTACACATGTTACTCGACAAGAGTATTACAATAATTACACAAGGGGGTAAAATGTTAAACTCAAAATACGTCAACAACATTCAGTTCAACAGTCGCTAGTACGCTCACGCTTCCTCTGAGTCCGGTCGATCAAATCTACAGTAGTATTATCCAGTGGTCATGTGACACCACTGTTGTGATGATAAAATCTGACAACAGAAAAAATATATTTATAATATTATCAAATTTTAGTGTTTGTTGTCGAAACACAAGCGCTATAATTAGAGAATAAGTCACGTGAAGTATGCACGGAGAAGAAACTGTTTTACTATATAAATTATTTACGTCTGCAGAAACCAAACATTATATAATGTATGCACATAAACATCACCCAGATAAAAAATATAAATGATACAGATAAATGTAAGCAAGACAGTCGTATAATTGGTGCTAAATACACATTCCTATAGATACGCGCATGCACAGAACCGTCACCCGGATAACTTCGGGGAAAATGTAAGCGCGACAGCGTCACACTGTCTTCATACACACACACACACACACACACACACACACACACACACACACACACACACACACACACACACAACCACACACACACACACAAAACACACACACACACACACACACACACACACACACACACACACACACACACACACACACACACACACACACACACACACACACACACACACACACACACACACACACACACACACACACACACACACACACACACACACACACACACACACACACACACACACACACACACACACACACACACACACACACACACACACACACACACACACACACACACACACACACACACACACACACACACACACACACACACACACACACACACACACACACACACACACACACACACACACACACACACACACACACACACACACACACACACACACACACACACACACACACACACACACACACACACACACATCACATGCACAATCATGCACAATCATGCACACGCACGCGTGCGCGCACGTACAGACACACACTCACACACACGCATGTGCGACACACATGATCACTTCTCATGATACATTCAAACGGAAGTTGTCTGAAATAACTCTCTAAAAATGCACTTTGAACATTGTAATGGTATTTTCTGCAACAGCTCCAATGAAAGCTTTCATGGTAACCCTAGTTATATATATCTTTATCTTCCGAAGAAGGTACCGCTGATTCGACTAAGCATATATTTATGTTATATATATATATATATATATATATACATATATGTATATAAAACAAAATATGTATATATAAAATAAATGTATTTATACATATGTATATATTATATATATATATATATATATATATATATATATATATATATTATATACAAACGTGTGTGTGTGTGCGTGTGCGTGCGCGCGTGCGCGCGTGCGTGTGTGTGGTGTTATTGCTGTAGTGAGCTTTCATACAAACATGTCGTCATATTAACGTGATGGTATTTGTTATCGGTAACAGGATACAAAACGTGCGCTGACAAACCATGTCGAAACAGCGACGGGTGTACAAACCAGACGATTGGTGTGACGTGCAACTGTTTACAGGGGTTCAAAGGCAAATTTTGCGAACGTACGTATATTATGATAACACGTAGCACGACACACACAATACGTTTAAATAATTCCGAGTGTATAACACGAATTTTGAAATTAAATTAACTAAAAAAGACTACGTATTAGAAAACAAGGCGATACCATCGGCACCAAAGGAAAGTGACATGACTAGGGATGAGATGACCTGATGTTAACTCATCAGAACTGATGTTAATTCATTGTTTCATTTTTGATTGTCCTAGCATGCATCCTTACATAAACAGTTGTATATAATATATATGTATATATAATGTTGGCGAAATATATATATATATATATATATATATATATATTTATATATATATATATATATATATATATATATATATATTATATTGTACTTTCTATACATGTATAATTATATATACATACATTTATATGTGTACATGTGTCTATATATATATATATATATATATATATATATATATATATGTATATGTATATGTATATATATATTATTTAGTAAAATGAGTACGTGCTTGCGTACATTCGTGCGTGTGAGTGGATGAGCGGGTAGATAGTTGGAAGGGTGTGCGAGCATCAATGGCATGATGGTTGTGTATTGGAATTAATGACATTTTTTAATGTGATTCCATCAAAATAATCATTTACGTTCGCAGTATATATATATATATATATATATATATATATATATATATATATATATATATATAAAATATATATATATATTAAATATTTAAATTTAATATTAATCAATACATATATATATATATATATATATATATATATATATATATATATATATATATAATGATGAAATATTAACGTAAATGATTGTTTTGACAGGAATCACATTTAGAATTTTCATTAATTTCAACTATACACAACTATCAAACCCAAAGGATTAAAGCAATCTCGTAATCGTAAACGTTGTAAATAATGCACAAGTCGTCGAAGGATGGATGAAGGTGCTAGGAAGCTAAGGAGGATAGGCAGCATTAAAGAGATAGGTTTTTAGACGCCAGCGGAATGAAACTATATTTCTTTCTAATTTAGCACTGCCATGAAGCGAATTCGTTCGACCAGCAACAGAGAACGCTCGGGTTCCAGCTTTCGTTTTCACCCGAGCAATGTGAAGAGGGTTACTACTGATTGATAATAGCTGCATGAAATGTCTTGCTGGAGTGAGCATCGAATCAAGATACGCTTGATAGGCTATTGTACAAATCTTGAAAATAATGCGATAGTGCACAGGGAGTCAATGCAATTATTTCAGAAGCGGCACTGAGCGCAAGAGACGAGGAGGACGTGTGACTACCCTTGCCAAACAATTCTGGACACGTCACGGTGATGTTTTGATATATCATTGTTTGCAGTTTATAAAGAAGGAATTGCAGTAGTCACGTCTGCTGCTTACTAGACATATTGCAATGGTTTAACAACGGAAAGTGAGAATTACCGGGGAGTACGGCGAAGATAGCAGATATGGTAAACACATATGGTATCTGGAGTGGTCAAAGAAATGTAGACTTGTCTGTCAACAGTGTAAAGGTGATGATCCAAGTTGTAAGTTTGGATAGTATAGCTTAGTGGCGTTGTATAGAGAGTGAAAAGCATTGGTCCCAAAACAGAACCCGTGGGACATCACATGAGGTGGACAGCACATCTAAGAACCAGTTTCCAATCTTAATGGCTTGCTGTCTACAAGTCAGGTACCACATTGATAAACGCGTAATGAGAATGTCAATTGTGTCAAATGCGGCGGATAGATCAAACAATGTCAGTGCGGTAACTCTGTTATTATCAATGTTAAAGCAGCTAATGTCATTATGTACCTTTAAGAGGGTGTTTGTGTGTTTGCGTCTGCTGCTTACTAGACATATTGCAATGGTTTAACAACGGAAAGTGAGATTTACCGGGGAGTACGGCGAAGATAGCAGATATGGTAAACACAGCAGCGACTTGGTTTCGATGTATGTTGTTTGAAATTTAATTTTTCAACATATTTCTGGAACAAATATCAAGTTTTCTAAAATGCGTCATGGTGCCAATTCAGTCTTATCTGCATTAAGCTTTGATTTACTATTTTTCACCCCAAGAGAAACACTTGGATACAATCCGTGCTGATTTATGGAGCGACAAGTATCTGGAGTGGTCAAAGAAATGTAGACTTGTCTGTCAACAGTGTAAAGGTGATGATCCAAGTTGTAAGTTTGGATAGTATAGCTTAGTGGCGTTGTATAGAGAGTGAAAAGCATTGGTCCCAAAACAGAACCCGTGGGACATCACATGAGGTGGACAGCACATCTAAGAACCAGTTTCCAATCTTAATGGCTTGCTGTCTACAAGTCAGGTACCACATTGATAAACGCGTAATGAGAATGTCAATTGTGTCAAATGCGGCGGATAGATCAAACAATGTCAGTGCGGTAACTCTGTTATTATCAATGTTAAAGCAGCTAATGTCATTATGTACCTTTAAGAGGGTGTTTGTGTGTGTGCGCACCTACCCACCCAACCACCCACCCACACACACACACACACACACACACACACACACACACACACACACACAAACACACACACACACACACCCACACACAAACACACACACACACACACACACACACACACACACACACACACACACACACACACACACACACACACACACACACACACACACACACACACACACACACACACACACACACACAGTCATTCGTCTTAGCACTATTCTTGTTGTTCTTGTTTCTAGTATTCTTCTTACCATTGTGGGTTTAATTTTATTCACAACAGAATTAAAAAAGTGTTCCGACAGGCCGTGTGAAAATGGTGCTTCGTGCACTAACCTTGCGATTGGTGTGGTCTGCACGTGTGCCAACGGCTACGCCGGCGCCTTCTGTGAAAGTACGTACAAATCTCAACAATACACATTATATTAACTGTCCCTTGTTAATTCGAACATGTGATACACATGATACGAATATTTGCGGTACATTTGTTTGCCTTGTTCGATTGGTGAGTCGGGAAGCGCTGCTCATTTCACGAGAATGTGACGTGACCCTCGCTAGAAGTTTTTCTATTAATTAACAGCAAACGTGAAGTTCCCTTGCAGTTGATGCTGCCACGATTTGCTGTTGCCCGAAACTGTGAATACGAATCTACATGCATGTCTCGTTGGCTGTGATGTTTCATGTATCTAAATCAACTAGTTAATTACTCTGAAAATTCTCAATGTGATTCCATGTGAAAGCAGTCACTTAAGGGGGTGATACACGTACGATAGACTCGTACGAGTGACTCGTACGAGTGACTCGTACGAGTGACTCGTACGAGTGACTCGTACGAGTGACTCGTACGAGTGACTCGTACGAGTGACTCGTACGAGTGACTCGTACGAGGCACTCGTACGAGTGACTCGTACGAGTGACTCGTACGTGTGACTCGTACGAGTGACTCGTACGAGGCACTCGTATGAGGCACACGTAGTCGTGGTGAAACAATAGGATCGGGAGAGTTGCGTGAGTGACCATTACAGACGCACATGTGCTTGTTTACGGCAGTGGCTGACAGTTACGATGTCGCTGTCTCTACTTACTTCTGACAGAGGTCTGACACTGAACTTTGAACGATCCAGTCATCATTCGACGCCAACGAGTGAACGACGTCTGCCTTGCTGACGGATTTCTGTGATATATTCCTCCATTTTTGTGAACATTGCTTCAAGGGGCGTCATATTTAAGAAATTGCAACCGATGCTTTTGTCTTTGTAACGTGGGTTCGCACCATTCCATAGCGGATTTTTCATGGTAAGCTCGACAACAATTGGAAGTGATAGTTTTGCCAAATCCGTATCTGCCATTTTTAAGAAGGTCGAAATTCGACTTAGTGCTGTCATCTCATTGGTTGTTTAGTCCGAGTCACTCGTACGAGGCACTCGTACGAGTGACTCGGACGTGCATGATACACGTACGATTTTACATCCGATTTTGCGATACACGTATGAATCGGGTGAATCGGACGCGTCACTCGTACGAGTCTATCGTACGTGTATCACCACCTTTACATTTGCAGTGTACACCTCCACGACATAAGACTAATGGACATTCGTGTCCAATGTTGTATTGGTAGTGGTGGCTCTGTGTTTCAAAATCAAAAAACATTTACACGATATCTTAATATATTCTGTCATTGTGTCTTAGCAATTTGTTCTTATTTACCTTGTTTCTAGTATTCTATGTTTAACTAAGTTATCTTAATATTGCATTTTATTTATCCGCTACAGAACTCGGAAACTGTGACGACAATCCGTGTGTAAATGGCAGTACATGCTCTGACCTAGCATCTGGTGTGCTGTGCTTATGTGTGAAGGGCCTCGCCGGCATCTACTGCGAAAGTACGTAGATTTATGTAGCACATAGCCCAACAGTCAACAATATATCAGACACGGTCCCAATGCTTTCTATTGAAAAGAAAGGCTAGAATATATGTTATACATATAAAAACACATGCAGCAGAAATGTATAGAAAGACCAGACTTTTCCACATGTTCTGTTCACATTTGTTCTAACTTTCTTACAACCTCAAATGGACCCTTTATCCACACACCCATATGTGAGTTGTTTTATTACTGGATTTATTTATGTTTGTGAAGCCCTTTCGCATTTTTTTGTCTAGGGGATCTGTCACTTTTAG
>JAODUO010000881.1:172500-202500 GCA_025642075.2 Ridgeia piscesae | reverse complement strand
ACCTTTCTATATGTTTCATACATTCAGATATATATATATATATATATATATATATATATATATATATTATATATATATATAATATATCTATATATATGAATGGATGTATATATATAATATATATGTATATATATGTACAGCTGTATATATATATATATATGTATGTATGCATTTATGTGTATATACGTATGTACATATATACATACAGTAATCTATCTATACATAAATACATGCATGTATAAAAACATACATATGTACATACATACAATGATTGTTGAACTGATGGATATGATTAGCGGACCCCAATGATAAATCACGAGGTCTGGACGGTCTTAATGCAGAACACAATTATTAAGCTCGCCGATTCTCAACTGGTTTTGATTTTATGTATAGTCTACTTATGTCTTCAATTCTGGTGCATGGCTACATACCAAAAGAAATGTCACAGTCTGTTGTTGTACCAATTGTTAAAGACAATTGACGTGCAAATGACAAATGTAACTATAGGCTAGTATGTCGCTCTAACTTATTTTTTACAGATATTGGACACAGTTTGAAATAATTCTTAATAAATGTTGTTTTAGCAAAACCCCGGGTCTGGGTTGTGTGTATTTGCATTGAAGGAATTATTGAGGTTTCCCAATGAACATTTTTCAGTTTTGAACTTCGCGTTTTTAGATGCATCAAAGGAATTTGATTTTGTTAATAGATATAAAAATATTTCTGTCTTCTAGACACACTGAGCAGCGAAGCAGAACCGAGGAAGAGACGAGGAGCGAGAGGAGGCACCGCCGACACCGACCGGCAGATTCACAACCTGTACCTAGTTTCTTCAGTTTCCTATAACTACATTGGTGATGTCCGATTAAAACGTTTATTATACTTGGTCTTTGTATATTTAATGTGTGTGAGTGTGTGTGTGTGTGTGTGTGTGTGTGTGTGTGTGTGTGTGTGTGTGTGTGTGTGTGTGAGTGTGTGTGAGTGTGTTTGTGTGTGTGCGTGCGTACGTTCCTGCGTGTGTGCACGTGTGTGGTGGTTTATATAATAAATATAATAAATATAATAAATATAATAAATATAATAAATATAATAAATATAATAAATATAATAAATATAATAAATATAATAAATATATAATATAATATATATATATAATATATATATATATATATATATATATATATATATATATATATATATAATACACAATTTGTAGGATAACATTATTCAATGACCCCCATATTGAAATATATCTATTTACACTAAATGGGTAACCCCACTAGGGCCTCAGTCACATACTTGAATAATCTCCATGCGCTTTTGAGGTCATGGTATGCACATGCAACTTCTTCTTCTTCCATATACTGAACTGGGACCTTTTAGGGCGTTAAAAGTCCAATCGAAGCTTGTGCGCTTGAGGGGAGGGGGCGGTGTATGCTCTCTTAAAACAGTTAATATAAAAAAATCAAACGTTAATAAAGCTATTCTATGGATCTCTGGTGATTAAAAAATGTATTATTATGATGACATAGCCTTATGAAGAAATTAAAGCAAATGTTAAGGCACGAAGGCCAGCCCTGAAAGCCTCTGGGCATGTGGTGGCTGATGGGCTTGTCGGGAGCCTATTCCACAGTCTTAAGTGTTGCAGGAAACGCCATCTCTTCGTGAATGCGACTACTCTACGAAATGAGTTGAGGAATGCTGTTAGCGTTAATATTTCTACGCAAACAGTTCGTAACTGTCTTCGGCAGAATGGTCTTCGGTCTAGAAAAGCATGCATTCGCATTCCGTTGATGCAACTTCACAAACAGGGGCGTCTGGACGGGGCACAAGATCACATCAACTTTACTGATAACGATTGTGATCCTGTACTCTTCACCGATGAGTCAAGGTACTGTCTTGACTTTACAGATCGACGTGGTCAAGAGTGGAGAAGACGTGGGGAGCGATATGAAGATGTCAACATCTCCGAACATGACCGCTTTGGCGGATGCTCCATCATGGTGTGGGCTGGTATCAGCACAGCTGGAAGGACGGATCTGCACACCGTGGTGAGAGGCATGATGACCGGCGTACGCTACAGGGAAGAGATCCGGGACGTCTACGTCAGACCGTACGCTGGTGCAATCGGACCCCAGTTCATCCACATGGACGACAACGGTTGCCCGACCTCATCGTGCCAGGGTGGTTGAGGACAACCTCCAGCAGGAGAACATCGTCCGTATGGACTGGCCGGCATGCTCAACCCAATCGAGCATGTTTGGAACATGCTACAGGTGGCGATTTTGCGACGTCCGGTCCAACCAAGAACTCTCGTTGAACTGTGAAATGAGATGGCAGCCATCCAGAGACTCATTGAAAGCATGAGACGCCGTTGACAGGCTATGACTGCATCACGTGGGTCACACACAAGCTACTGACAGTTGTTGCTGCTGGTAATTGAACTGTTTGGGACATTTTCATGACATGGAGTAACATTCTGAAACCATATATATATATATATATATATATATATATATATATATATATATATATATATATTATATATATATATATATATATATATATATATATATATATATATATATATATATATATATATAAATTAATATGTATATATATATATATATATATATATATATATATACATAGTTTCAATTTAACTCCAAGTCATGAAAATATCCCAAACAGTTCAATTACACAGCAACAATATAATATATATATATATATATATATATATATATATATATGTATATATAAATATACCATGAATCAAGTGAACTGCAGTTCATCATCGATCACCAGATCGACTTATATACATAGGTACATTCGATATCATGGATGCAGGCGTACTGAACACGATGCAGTGAATTGAACAAAAGCGTCGATCTGTGGTGACGGTTGTGACGCGCCTTGATTCTAGTTTTGCATTACGAGTATACGAAAACGCTGGCTCTTTTATATTTTTATCTTCAATCCAGATACTTGTTACGGAAGTATGAATATTAACATACGACAATAATTACGTCAACAATTATACGTAAAAACATATTTGAAAGTGGCATAATCAGCTAAGAAATAAATCAAAATGTACGTAACAGAAGGCTGGCTGCAATATACGGGTTTATTGAGCATTGTAAATTGTAATAGTATGCCTAAATTGGGGACCCCCTGAATAAGAAGAGCAGAAACTCGTGCTATAGATACTTATATAACGCCCGATCAATTACAATTGCGCTCGGTCGCTTTACAAACATGTGTACATACATATTATTTACATCGCAAACTATGTAGTTTCTGTCCATGAAATAATTTATTGTATATAAACTGTTATTTTTGAAAACGTTTGGTATCAGGTTTTTAGTAGTTGTTGCAAATAGTTAGGTGTTTTATTTTGATGCATATATCATCCGTCGGTAATGTCAAAAAGCAAACTTTAATGTCACATTTGAATGTTTTTTATTGCTAGAGATATGGCGTAGACAAATACTGTTCTTTATTATTATATTATTATTATTGCTGTTGCCATCCTTGCAAGCTCCAGAGGGGTGACTACGTTTCAAATGACGAATCACGTCTTGTGACCAAATATTCGAGCGTTTACACGTGCACGCCACTAATGCTCTAACCATGCTTGTTCACCCCTTGTTTAGGCTTTAGTAGTTTGAAGAGGTGTCACCTAAATCTTTCACCTGGCTGATGTGGAGCTATCTAGGATAGAATGGTGCGCACACGGACTTTTTGCAGCTCTTGACTACTTCAGGGAACGGCTATGTTACTTCACCAAACCGCCCAGCTAGTGCATCAAGTACAAAGGGACTTAATGCAAGGAATGCTGTGAAGCGTCCCTTTTTCCCGTTCTTTATGTATGCCCAGTTGCATTGCAACCGGTCAGTACGTAACACGTGACTAAACCAGGTGTTTCATCTTCACCACGTTGGTCATGGATTGGTTTCAGGAACACTTTTTGATGACGCTCCCTGGTGCCCATAGCCACTGCTGGTTTGCTGCCCAGTTGTGGTGCCATGTGAAGGGCCAATGCAGAACACCGGTGTCCTTGGAGTATGCGTGAACTCCGATTAAGGTTTCTGTAACTTCCGCAATATGTAGAATCGTGTAACTGTCTGCCTCTTCACGTGCGCTCACACCTGTATATACAGGACAGTCGGAGTTTGTCATGACACTACTACCTATCACGCCTATCAGGTTCTCAGGAATATTCCCGTTGCTGGGCCTTTGAGCCAAGTACAGAGTGAGTGAATCTTTGGTGTCGTTGCTTGCGAGAAACGTGTATTTGCCTCTGATGCAAACTGACTCTATGTATGAATTATTCTAAGAAAGGCAATCTACCCAAAGTGCCGACACCAGAATGTGTCAATATAATCGGCACCTCGTTTACCACTGACTGGTCGTAGCTTACGTCAGCCAGTGAAATCGTCCACCAAGAGTGTGGTCGGTCTCCGCGATGTGATACAATTTTTTGTGATTTCAGCCACACGAAAACGATATTGGGATTCTCCCAAGTCGTGTATCCGTCTTCAAATTGGGGCGGGTTTTTGCGCTGTTCCCACGGCTGACGCAGTAATGACTGGCGAGGTCAAGCGCTATAATTTTATAGTTCGACTCCGCTCACTCCCACTATTTTCGGATACGATCGGCCAGGGGTATGTAGCTCAGCGCAGGATAGTATAATGTCTAGCACGACCTCCGAATAATGTCAGTTGTTATATTTGGTGCGCACGCGTGAGGCGATATCGTATTTTTTATTATACTAAAAAAAACGTTTAAATGGTGGATGAATTAAAAATGTGTTTATAACAATTCTTGGCCTAGAAGAAACACAACATTACTGGTACCATGTGAGCGCAACTAAAATTCCATAAATGTGTCGCCCCATATGCTCATTTGTTGTATGAATCAGTTTGAGAAACAAGAAATCATATTTCACACGTTAATATATTTTGAACTAATCAATGCATATCGATAACATTTAATACAAACAATTATTTTGTAGCTGAACATTAAGTTTGGTTCTCAGTTCTTAGGATATTTTAAGGATACAATTGCCCGTATGCATTTCGCCTCCCAGTTCACATGTTAAATCATGTACGTAAATCTTCACAAATACGTTCCCTACTACTAACGTTTTGTTTGCACCCATTGGTTACGTTATCATAGAATGACCCTACTGTATATGCCACATAAAATTGTAGACTTTATTTCCCTTACCAAATGAAGTCAGTGTTGGGGCGTTTACCACACTAAAGTGCTTGGGCATAGGCACTGTGACAGGTAAAGTATGATTAACAACTACTTCATCCGAGATTATACGCGATTTATGAGTACCTTTTGAAGGACTTGCATAAGTACTTTCTAAAAGGTTTTTGTACTGTTGACATTCAAATGCCAGTGTATGTCATTGATATGATGGTCAGGCTCAATCAAGTTATATCAATCGAGAAGTACTCCAAAGGCCCAAGGTAGTTATAACTATTTGACAAGTATGAGTAGTATTGAGTACTTTAATACCTACAATTATAAGTATGAGTAATGAGTGCTTTATGACAATTCGGCATTCAAATATCATCTAGTAATAAGTACTTCAACCCTGAATGACATTGTTTTAATTGACATATAAGAAATGAATGTTTTTATTATACATGCATTTTATCATGATATGCATACATAATTTAACATGAGTGATATCTGAAAGCAAGAGTTTTTTTTATGAAACCCTACCATGCTTGAGATATTGTCTTAATTCCACGCTTGCTCATACAATTTGATTGGGAACTGTGGGACATGATTTGATGGAAGATTCCATTGACATAACTTAGAAGTAAAGGCTTGCTTCGTCAGTCATGGTCTAACATCATACTCCACTCTGAACAGAATGCCAGCTACGTGTTTGCAGCTGCCCTACAATATGCGAAAGATCCGATTATTAGACAAATAGTGACATAACTGCACAACTTCTACACATTTCCTAATTTAATTCCCAGCAGTTGTATTTATGTTAAACCCTTTGGACAATAGTTCATACAACTATCTAGTGTTGTCACTCAACTTACAAAGTCTATGTTTCAACCAAACAAAACATGATATCAATGATTTTGTTATTTAAAAAATATAAAACATTTGTTTGCTTGATTTGTATTTTAAATATATATTTTTAAAATTTATTTTCAAAGTAACATTATCGAAGGGACTTCAGGGCTTCTGCACCCTGTGTTCTGTATTGTTTAGAAAGTGTCCGTGAAATATCAATAACTATGTAACATGACAATTACCCAGCAGTACACGTGCAATAACCTTTAACGTTCCTTCCTCCTGACATGTCCTCCGTATCCTTTTGCACAGAAACCCAAGCCTCAGCCAGGAAAGCTATGATGTTACTGCCGCTAACTGGGTGAATACCTCCTTCACCTCGATATTAAATTGTTCTTTCTTCTTTCACTCCAGCTATTATTGAGGAAGTAAAACTTTCTTCGCTTGTTTTTTTTAGCTGCAAGCTGCAACGATTATCTGGAAGTTGCTTCATTTTAGTAGTAGTAGCAGCAGCAGCAGCAACAGTAACACTAGTAGTTTTTAATCAGTAGACACTACTACACAATTGTGCATTCTTTCCAATGATCTAGACTTAATGAGGTTCCACAAATTCACGTTAGTCGCTAGAGGCGCTGATACGCAACTAGACCCTAGTTGCGTATCAGCGCCTCTAGCGACTAACGTGGATTTGTTTGCTTGTTTTGCGGAACGCTTGTTTAAATCCTCCTCAAATAGCTCAAATGGATATAATCTAACATGTCCGCCAATGTGAAGGCATAATATGTACATTAATGTACATTTACAGCCGATGGAACGTCGCCTGATGGTGACAGGTGTGCTAGAACGATTCCGGAACGGATGTTTAAAATAATCTACAGCTCGCCGTATGCTTCACACGAGACTGCTACTTCACACATAGTTAAAAATTGATATCGTTATGAAAGCATAATGCCTACATTACTGTACATTTACAGTAGACATGTTGTCGTGCACTGACCACATGTTCTTTGTCTTGACTTTGTCGAACACACCCACAGCTCAGACACAGCCTACGCGGCAACATGGTCAACCTTCATTTGTGCAGATACGGATACCGGGTTTATTACGATTGAACTGCTTATATATCTCACCCTCTATCTCAATAGCAACCTTATCCACTGTATCCACCTGAGATTATGTAGAAATGGCCCGCGTTTTCTTGCCGCGAACCGATCACATGGTCTTACAAAACATAGTCATTTTTATTTATTTTGCAGTAATAGTAGTATCAATGACAATGAATGCCAGTGTGCGCTATATGTTAGGCGGGTAAAATATGTTATATTGTATCGTATTGTGCCTTGCAATTAAGGTTGGTGTGTCACTTGGTGAATGTTGCTGTGTGTAATTTATCAAAATAATGAATTGTATTGAATTTTATTTTGGTTACATATACACATTTGATAGTGTCAGTGGATCCAGCGTGCGGTCATTGTAAATAAAATAGTGTACGTAACGTTGTTATAGTCTGGATTAAGGTGCATGTAATTAATTGTTAAAAGAAATTGCACCCTCATCCAAGACCATGACCAGGTTTCCATGTTGATGTCGTTGCACAACTTTTATCAACAGAAACCATGAACAAAAACCAATTGTATCACCCTTTCCCCATATGGTGAAATGCCGTTTCATACATGTATATATATGAAGGGTAAGTTATTGACCGTGCAGACGCGTAGCCAGCGATAGTTTGTATGCGTGGGCATGCCGTATGTGTGCTCAATAGACAGAACAGCCAAAACAACGCCATCTTTGCATTGAATTCGATCGAATGTCCCGCGACGTTCTATCAACTGTAAAAGTACATTAATGAAGACTTTATGCTTTCATATTGATGGACACGTTAAGGGATTTCAATATTTAACTATTTGTGAAGTAGCAGTCTCGTGTGATGCACACGGCGAGCTGTAGTTGATTTTAAACATCCGTTCCGGCATCGAGCCAGCACACCTGTCGTCGGGCCACCAGAAGTAGGCCTACACGTTCCATCGGCTGTAAATGTACATTAATGTACATATGCCTTCACATTGTCGGTCATGTCAGACTGTATCCATATTTAGCTATGTGTGAGGCTTCGGAGCCATGCGAGTTCAACAGCTAATTGTAGGATGACTTAAGCAAACGTTCCGCAATACGTCCCGCAAACCGTTCCGCATTTTACACACGTCAATAATAAAAGACGACACAAAGACCCTCCGACGATTTCACCTGTTGTAGACCAGGCACGTATGCCAATTATAACATCAGGGAATTCCCACCGCAATGTGTTGTGGGATTGCCGTCGTCAAAAGTTGTTTGTGCTGCCATTATTCCATGTTAAAGGGCAAAAAAGGCAATGGTTTCGTGGCGTACACGTAATAGAGTTAATATAAAGTAACACTTTCCACATATACTCAATTTATTAACGCCAGCGGTTTACCAGAAACATATTTTGGAACACTCAGCCATCGAAATACTATGAGCTACGCCATTGTCGACGAAGAATGACGTCACAACGGCTAGGCCTCACCACAGATTCCCTGCGTATTAGTTATTCATAAATCCGTCTGGATGCGCTGTGCGCAGAGAAAACTAAACATGGCGTGTTTGTTATGGATTATCTCGATCTTCGTCCGAAGAACATTTAACGGATGCAGAAGTATCTGGATATAGATTCCGGCCGCAAAGACAAAGGCACGTATTGGAAGACACACTAGAGGCGAGTGACCACGAAAAGAAAGACACACTGGAAACTGAACTTACAAAAAACTAAACTAGCAGAGATGGTGTCAACTGGTGGCGATGCCGAACCAATTTGTTGATGCGGTGACAGAAGTTTGTCTGCTGTCATGAAATGGCTGCAACTCGGCAACGCGCGGAGCATGTTGATGAAGGTAAATATTAAGTTGTCTATTATTGTTATTGCTTAAATATTATTATTATTCTGAGGTCCGGACTGCGTAGTGATCGTATTATTATGACAAGCGAAATATAATCGCTTAGGCCTTAGCTTGGGCCAGCCGGGTCACCTCACTGACTTCAGCCTCAGGTTTGCCGCATTCACCTATTAGGCTTTGTATGTGTCACTTTTTACGTTTTATGGTAATAACATTTGTTAAGACTTGGTGGGGTTTATCATTTAACATAAATTGTATTGAATAGTTCCAATGAAATTAAATGAATCAGGTCCCACAATTGTGCAGGTGTGTCTATTGTGGACAAAACATACAATAGTCAATACCTTGCTGTTTTTTGCATCCCCCAGGTGTGGACACCCATCACATTTGTACAGCAGCTATATTGATTCATATATCATGATCTAAATGCACCGCCTACACAGCAATGGCAGGCAGTTACGATTATTGTATTTGAAAATAATAAACTGCAGGGATATCTTCTCATCATTTTGCATGTGTCTTATGGAGTCATATATAAACACAGATAATGAGTTTGTTTCAAAGAATACAGAGATATTAGTGATGAGATGAATACAGGAAAGTATGTTCATTCAGAATAATAATCCATGTTTGCAATGATTCACATAAAACATTTCTTAATGCTCGATTTTTTATTACAGTTGGTCTGCTGTATATTACGAAAAGTCGGATTTGAAATTCTCTGCTTCGAGCAACTGATGCTTCGGAATGTATTGGTTGCACTGAACCATATACAGATAGATAACTGGCAACTAGATCCATAAACAAACAAGTAAGTATACTGTGCATACATTTTATATAAGTATGTTGCAATAAAATTTAATGCATCAAATAAGAAGCAACAATACAACATGAAACAAAGTAGCACTATCAATAAAAACTATTAGTTATCATTACTTATAGATACAACACATATGGAATAATTAAAATTTTTATGTAGTGAAAATGGCAGGTATATTTGTGAACATAGTGCATAGTTCCTACTACTGCCCAAAGTATAGAATGGATCATACAGAGTAAATTATAAACCCTAACTGGATAACAAACGGTACCATAATTTTAAAACAGTGCTATTTTTCAATGATCAAAATTGACATTTTCTCTGGTTATCCGTTATGAGACGACAACCCAAATATGTGAATGCAGGCACTGTAGTTGACATTAGAGGTTTTAGTCAAGATGTTTATGTTTGACAGCTTTCAGAATGGTTCAATCAAACTAATAAACATTTCTTGAGCTTACTAGCAATACCCTAATTTATTTTTATTCCAAATTATAGACATAGATCCTCAATGGTTTATAATGGCACACAGTGATTTAAAAGTGCATACTGTCAACATTAGATGCAATATGCCACACATTTGTATCTTTTTCCTAAAAAGCACCGCATGTTTGAAATGGGGTGTATCTTTAATGATACATTCTAAATTAAATGGATCATTGATTAATTTTCATCTTATTTTCAATGTCATATGTATATTTATCTGAACACGTTTATTTAAGGTGCTCAGGTGGGCTGCCTATAGGCAGTTTACTGGTGGGTTCACAGCAAGTTGGGCCGGAGTGTTCATCGAGTACTGCCAGCATGCACCAGCCACCTCATCAGGACAAAGTTCCGTGTCCTCGCTTGGAGAGCAGCACGAGGGACATCACTTTGCTCTCGAAGACTTGACTAATGTACAAAACGATTGAGCCATGCAGCCCGCAGATCTTCCTTACTCGGTTTTGGCACATTTGCCCCGATCACAGCAACCCCTGTTGGTACAGTGATTAGTGGCAGTGTATCATTGTATTTGAAAATAATTTCCCATCACCCCACGGATTATGCGGCTCATCAGCATGGGTAGACGGTTATGTCGGACTTGTGTTCTGTTGCGCAACCTCCAGTTTAATCATTGTTTTTCGAAGATGACATCTGTGTTAACAGGGATGCCTGGGACAGGACGTGGCCGGTAGGTCCACGCAAGAGCAGATAACATAAATCGTGATTTCATTCCTACAATGAATATAGTGCTTGCATTAACTGATTAGTATTTAGACAACTTTGAAACGTTTTTTCTACATGATTATAAACATGTACTAATTTTTGGTAATTTCATTTGATAATCATGTAAGAAGTCATTGTTTAATAATCAAACATTAGCCAAATTAGTAACCATAAGTTAAATAACAACACATTGACCAGGAATTCCACTATCACATTCCACTCCCAATTTTCACTCTAATGTTTCACTTTGTATCATGTATATACAGTGACTGTATTTATATGTATTTTATATTATATTTAAATACATTCAGTGATAATGACATGTATTATTTATTTTATTAAAAAAAACCCAGAGAAGTTATTAATTACACAAGTAGCTGTATTCATAAGTGTACAAAGTAATTGATTACAGCTGTATTTGGTCCCCCCATGACACAGTTACTAGCAGTTCATTCAAATGCCACACCTGCATTATCTTAGAAATATGAAGCAATACTGCAATTACTATGTGCTACTTTATACACCTTGGTGCAATGTGAAGAGAACTGTACAAGCAAGGATTCAAATGCAACTTATCGCAAAAGTCCCCTTGTCGCAAAAGTCCCCTTGTAGTTACGACTGCTGTCATACCTTCATAGAAGTGCTGTCTTTTGGGACAGGTAACTCTGATACACCTCCACCTGTCCAGTATGACAGAATTTAGTGAGCTAGGGAATGGCTCCCAGAAAGTGCCGTGCTGTGATGACTGACTTCAGGCAGGGCATTGAATGCTGCTGAACCTTGCTCCAGATACATTGTCGTATCGTCTTCCTCAACAATTGCAGCGTGTGCACATGAGTGAAACTGGACATGCCCTGTCCACGTGTGGGTGCCACAATGTGATGCAGGAGTGACAATCACTGTTCTCTGTAACCAACAACAGAGGAACGTGAAATAATTCATTGCAGCATCACCTAATTGGCATTTCCTCTGGTTATTCATATGAAATTACCAGAAAGTGAGAAACACAGCCATATTGTGAGAATGCAGCAGACAATATCAATCAAGTGTATGAATTTTCACTCTATAATTATCTAGAATAAAATTATCTTTATTCACTTACAGATGACAATAGATCTTTAGCCAGTGGATACCGACGTCACATCTAATAAAACACCAACATAAACACAACTTGCAGATAAAATGAGTGTTTAAATGAAGATATAGTTTAAGACATCCATGCAGCAACTGTCCATAGATTTCAAACAATCATTGAATTCCAACAGCCATTAAACAGCCATAAATACTGCTACTCGAAGACGAAGGTGAAACTAATTTTGAACATGGGGTGTCAAAGTGCATGCAGAAACTTGATAAAAGTATGATAAATATAGTCAGATGTGTATCTCATAATTGGAAACTAACAGGAAAATGCAACTAACAAAACTTTGTAAAAACTTAATGTTTAAATAAATACTGACTGAATTTCTAGTTTTCAGCATCATAACATTTCCATTGTTTCTCAGCACATATCTGAACACACTGATCATAAGCTTTACTAGCTGTATTAATCAATGTCACCTTACTCTGACATAGCATACATTCACATCGATGGAAATAAATGTCTATGTCACTTAGTATGAATCGGTTACTGAATTTACGCAGAAGTGCCACGACAATCCAAGGCCACGGTCTCTCCGCCGATGACATATTATCGCCCATGAGACGTGTCATATTCAAGTTCAGTTATTCAAGTTTCATCTATTCTGCATTGTACAAATTCTGCGATGATATATATTGTGCTGTTATCCTAGCTTGGTTCAAGTATATCTTTGTCTTTACACATGTGGACGTGATACCATAAAAACAGATTAGCTGTCATCGAGGGAAATTGCCATCGGCATCGGCAACAGCACAAAAACGTTACATGTGCTTGACGTCTGTAAAAAAACACAATCAAATACAAACGTTATACCACAGAAAAATAGTACATCATACTAACCTTCTTGCGATCTGATCATTGATGTCTCGGCCAGCTTGATATATGCGTTGCAAAAAAAGATTTACTATCTAGGATAGTGCACGTCGATAGAAAATAATACTCCATTTACATAATTTTAATAGTTTCATGTAATAAACAGTTATGGCAATTTTGTATTTCAAATGCCAGATGCGTGAGCTCTGCACAGCCTGCTGTGTAGCATACGTTCATACTGGGATTAGATTACTCATTTGAAATGCAGTTAAACGTTGTTGTAACCTTACAGCTTGTCAAAATATATTTGTAAAAACAATTTTGTAACCTCAATATATATGTAGTGTGACCTTGAAATGGGTATGAACGTGAACTAAATTTTATATCCAATATTACATATATTTAGTCTATTTACAGGATTATTTGTCGGACGTTTAGCTCTTTTTTCTATTCAACTGTCAGATCTGCTTGTCAACTTTGACATGTTTCTTGGCGATGTTTCTCTGTAAATAAAATAAAGAAAGTACCAGTCACTATAAGCAATACAATTATTACCATGGGAAAGTTCTCTATGCCAATACTTAATTTTGATTTATTTAAAATATTACCCTCATTAGAAAGAATATATTATATTTAGACATCAGTGCACACCTACGTAGCGTCTTTAAATAATATCGTGTTAAAGATGCAATTAGATAAGATATTACATTACTAAAGGATGACCGTCATTACGTCAGCGCAATCCCGAAACAAAATGGCCGGTAAATTCAAAACGACTTTGCTTCAATGCACTACATGCGATTCAGGGTCTTCTTGTTAAATATTCGTCATTCATATTCAACTACTAGCCAAACTTCAGAAAACTTCATTAACGTACTATGAAGATATAATTATTCGAACACATCGCATTTTTACCAATCAAAGGCAAAATTAAATAACACCTAAATGTTAAAATGTTAGCATTATCTCCAGTCTTGGGTCTCAGAAAATTTTTACTTCCCCGTTATACGATTAACATGAGGTTCATAAAATGACGAATGATGGTCATTTTAGAGATGTTCACCGAGGAAAACGTAAAAGGTGGAAACCGAGACACGCCAGAGGTGGAGGACAGTCTTCATGATGATCTTTGTAGGCGGGTCCTTACACGTGGGTTGTGTGCTCCAAAGTCAGCGTCAAAAGCATCTCTTGTGAAAAGGTGACTAAGGCAATTGGCAATTATAAAACAATGTGCTTCTCTCCATTATTTGACAAATATCTCCAACAATGTTGCATACATTGGGTTTCAAGGAGGGTTATGACTTTAAACAATTTAGGCATAACTATAGGTTTGGTTACCGAACAATTAGGTTTCACTTAGAGCTTTATAAACACATCTTTATGTAATCCTCATTTTTTTTTTAAAATTAGGACTGGATAATCATCAACAGAGTGACTCTTAACGTTTCTATTACAGTTATTTACCTTATAATACTTCTACATACATTATACTTATACGTTTACAATTGCGTTCTGCTAATGTAACGGTAGCTGCATGCATGTTTCTGGGTGAAATGTTCCGTGTCAAATGGAATTTCAACTAAAGAAGAACTAAAAATTAATGTTATATTACAAACGCTACCATTTTAACAAATGCTCTGTTGCCAATTTAAACCCATACAAAATCATTTTAAAATATTCAATTGAATTCGTAGTTACGTTATCATATTTCTAGGATTATCCAATCGAAATTAATGGCCGATTTTGGCTGTCTTCGGTTAATTTTGTTTTGAATTTTGATCATTTGATCATAATCGGACTTCACTGGAAATTGTTTCATTGAATTCCTGATATAGCAAGACAGGGATGGACTCCAAAATCGTGTCTAGCATACGTGAATCAAACGTTATGCTCGGTGTTGGCTATTATCTCTTAACATAGCCGCCATGTTGATTTTTTGTCAGATCAGCATAGTCGGACATCATTGGAAATTATTAAATTGAATTCCTCATATGTGGAAACATTGCATGGTATTTCTGCTACACACTTATAATTAAGTGCGTACCAGAACTGTGTTCTTGCCCGTATGAAAAAACTTATAAATACACACAAATAGACACAAAATCGTGGGTTTTCGGATAAAATGGCGGCTAATAGTAGTCGGTTTTCACAGGTTCGGCAAACACCTGGAACATGAAATTCAATCTGGAAGTGCCATGTCTTCTTGTAACAAGAAACAAAACTGTCATTAATACCCAGTACATGTTTCATGAACAAATACTTGAAATAGTTTCATAGGCAAAATATCCTGGCATAACCTTACCTTCAGACCTTCAGTGGAATGCCCACATAACAAATTCTTTAGAAGCAAATAGATCACTAGATTTCCTCCGCAGAAATCTCAAAGTTCCGTCAATTCAAATAAAAACTCAGGCTTACTTCAGAGCTGTACTGTCTGGGACCCATACACCTTTATACAGATAAACCATATAGAAATGATCCAATGGCAACGCCGTGCAGCTCGATGTCATACCTCGCCATCACAACACCTTAAAGTGTATAAACTATGCATGATATATAAAATAGCAAATTACCTAGAGAATATACTAGCATACATATCTCATACTTGTAAACACAGTTACTAGAAAAAACAGCATTCCTTGTCTTACCTTAACCCTCATTCCAGATGTAATTCCCACTTGTATTTTCTTTTCTCAAGTACCATTCGACTTGGGAACTTCCTCCCTAAACACGTTGTAAATCGAAACAGCCTGGATGTTTTAAGAACAATATCCGTACTTTGACTATTCCACTTTTTAGACATAACTAGATCTTTTTCATGTATTACTGTTTACATGCACTAATTACTGTTTACATGCACTAATTACTGTTATGACATAAATTTATTGCACCCTACAAATACAAAAATATTTCAAATTGTTCCTGTTCGCCAGCCTGTATCTAGAAAGAACACCCACAACACTCAGACGTTTAACATGGGATAATGGCGACACGTTTGATGACGGCAATCCCACGATGCTTTGCGCCGGAAGGGCTTCCACATAAAATTACGAAAGAAGCGTCATGAAATGAATGACGTCTTTGGCTTAGCCGGTTGGACGTCATTCGAATTCGTGCATCATGTATTCGCACCTTGGGACAGCAGTAACCATGTTTTTTATTTCCAGTGAGTATTTTAATGCGTATTTATAATGAACAAGCGTTTAGTACTAAGATGCCGCCAAATGAACACGCCCGCCAGTTGAGGCTTGACTGAGCACTAGTAAATTATTATGAGTATATGTTATTTACGTGATTTACGGCTACCCGCTAGGTCAAGGACTAGTATAGACTATAATTGTTACAGAGAATGCGTGAAACAAGTACATTTTGGCGTCTACACAAACATACTGATTGGCAAAGATGCAAAATAATGTTTGTGAACATGTCTTTTGAACAATTATTTATATTATACAAAATACTCACTGGTCCCCGTGGCATGTTTAAAAATAACATCGTCATCGACAAAAACGGTTGAGTCCGATAATCAGAAGGGCGGGAAATCTACAATAAATTATTATATTCTACTATTTCTAGTTCTATTGTTTCCAACACTGGCCACTGCCATGTCATGCTATTGCATTGGCATTGTTGACACCAGCACTGCCACACCACTGGGGGCGGGGAGCGAATGCGAACGACTTACGAATTTCTTATGTTAGGGTTAGCGCCATTTTGGGTGACAATTGCGTCAACACATCGTTTTGTAGGTTACGATGTTTTCATAAGTGCTATTCTCGAGACAGTTACGATAAGAATATTCACAAATATGGCGTATATTTAATCGTTTTTCGTAAGTGACAAGATACAAGTGTTGTGCTTTGCCCTGGCCTTGGCTTGTGCCTAGGCCCTGGCTTGTTGAATGTTGTGTTGTACTTGTGGTAGAGCTCTCAGACTCGGTCAGTTACATATTTCTCTGGTATTTTGGTATCACAACATTGACAACATTATTTTAGTAAATACTGAGTCATTCATTGACACTTGTATGTATGTAAATTTGTATTGACCGTCGCAAAAATTCCGTCTTTGCAAGTGGATTCTGCATCTACACATTACGCCAATGCGACATGCTATAGTAAAATGTGAACCGGGGACAACCGTTTAATGGGACCGATCAGTAATTCATCGCATTAATTTGCAGAGTACGAGCTACGCAACTATTATTTAGGAACATTTTAATATACAAAAACCTTTATGTTTTAAAATACTACTTTATTGTAGCCATGACTGCCATGCCATGAACATCTGCATGTATTCCAAAATAATTATTATTTCTTTATAAAAATAATTCAAAGATTCTGGATTTGTATGATTATGAAATACATATTGTTATACAGTATGGGTGTGTGGAAACATTCCCAATGTATTTATACATTAATTATCACATCATCTGACATCTTGTGGTTTCTTTTAGCGGGGGGGGCTATCCAGTATATAAACCTTTTGCCACTGACCTAAATTACATTATTATATAGAGATTGTTCTGTGCTTGTTTTGTATGATTTAAATGGCAGGGGAAACCTTTTTGGCGCAAAGCGTAGCGGGATTGCTGTCATAAAAAATGCTTGCATTATCGAATGTTAAAAGACCTGAGTTTTCAGAGTGTCTACCAAGTACTGGCTAGCTCACAAACTGACCATATGGCATAATTAATACTAAGACGTCTGGGTGCAAAATCACAGAGTATGAATTCGTCATCGAAGGGTGTCGCAACTTATTGAATTACGAGTATGGCGCGTTATTTCTGTATCTCACTGTATGTGTCCTGTGACTGGCAAAATGTCTGTGACATTTGGGCAACGGGTACATTTTAGGGAGGAATGCTCATAGCGATTTCTGGATAGGTCTACATCTTTCTGTGAGAAACTTTCTGTGAGAAATCATTCGTATTTAGCACTAACCCCATTTTCGCGACAAAAAATTAATGTTCTGTAAAATTGCTAAAGCCGGGTGGCTTTTGCGACCACAACGTAAAATGCAATCTAAGCCATTCGCGTTTTCATCAACACAATCACCGAGGAGAAACGTTGCGACGGCCCAGGGTACAGGACGTAATAGGTTATCAATAAATAATAGTTTTAAAAGTCAGCAGAAAGCATTCTGAGAGCTGGACCTGGTTTCCGATTCTAAATTTAAAACCACCAGAACCGTCGACCGTCCAAATTAAATTCCGAAGCCGAAGGCTAAGGCTAAGCAAAACGACAAGACAACGAATGCAGCGTTAAAACACGTGAATTAACGCCATAAATTAGGACGTTATGATGCCCTAATGTGGCGTTATAATGCCGAAATAGTGCGCTACAATGCTATTGCAATAGGCCGTTATAATGCCGTAAAATAATGATTTTTGCTTTCGTAAAATAAAAAAACCCGATTATACTGCAACACCGTTGTCATGGATTGTGTCAAATGGTGACGCATGCGTACAGTTCAAACATAAGATAGGGCTGGCCTAAGAGGCAGCCCTGAATGTCTAGTCAAGCCAGATGACGACCTGTTTTGTCTCGTATGACAAACGAGATCGAAAACCATGTTGAAGATGGTAAAGAATGTTGTGTGAATGTGCATGTTTCGTTATGCTAACCAATATATGTTCCAAATGGCTATATCATAACCGGCTGTATGACAAGACGAAAATCTGGTTAACACTTCACGGCACGTAATCCAATAGTATGAATCCGTCATCAAACTCAAAGTGCGTAGCAACGAATTGCATTATTATTTATGCCATACTTTTTGAAATAAATATTCTCGTTGAAGTCAACCAGTGAAGTTACGTGACTGCCGCTAGATCTGACAGTGAATGATGGTAATATCCAAGTCAATATTGGTATGTACGGGTTTATGTGATTGATACATATCAATCTAATCATAGATCTGAATTTGCGGCAGTGATACTTTGATTAATAAAACAGGAATTATATGCCCTGTCGATAATAACGCGGGTCACTGTAAGCAAAGGCTAAACTAAGAGCAATTAACACCACGTAAGCATAGCATAGGACGCACATATTTTGGCGTAGGCGTCGTTTATGATAGTTTGTTAATTCCTTTTCGGAAGTACTTCCCTCAGAATAACGCGTCTAATAGTTTCTTTGCAGGAATATTACGAAACGTGCATTACAGACTTGGCACATGTATATAATTATTTTATGACACAATGTGGTAATCATCTTCATTTTTGTGCAGCCATAGTGTCCCGTGGTTGGGCGAAGGCATCAGCATGCTGCTCCCACATTTACCTATCTAGCGCTATCCTTCCAGTAGTCGTGTAGTTCGTCTCGCCACTCTATCGCCGTTCTTCCTCTAGGTCTTTTCTTGTCGTATAGTTTCCAAGTGGTGATACGCAATGTCCATCAGTTATCTCGTATTCTGCTGATGTGCCCTGTCCATGTCCACTTTCGTCTTCTGACTTTTTCAGTCCAGGGGCGTCGATCCAGTTTGAAAAGTTGGCTTTGCAAAATAACAAATATATCATTATGTTATTAATATTATATAATTATATATATATATATATATATATATATATATATATATATATATATATATACATATATATATATACAGTTATGGGTCCAAAATAATTCAGCTTCAGTGATTGGGGGGCCATGACCCCTATTCAAATACATGTAGCCAACAGAACTATTTTAAATAGCATAACAACATAAATGCCTTTGTTTATTTTAGAATTAGCACCAGACCAACAATAAATTGTGTTTTATATTTACTAAAACATTTATATGTATTTCAGGTCACATAAGTTATATATATATATATATATATATATATATATATATATATATATATATATAATTTATATATATATATATATATATATATATAAATATGTTTTTATATTTACTAAAAATATATATGTAATTATCATACTATAAGTTTATATATATATATATATATATATATATATATATATAATATAATATATATAAACTATGTGACCTGAAATACATATAAATGTTTTAGTAAATATAAAACACAAAGTTGCGCGCTGCGGCCAACCAAGCAATTTATCTAGTGATTTTCCACTGGGTAGTCGAAAGTTTATATCTGAACTGGTATATTAATTTTACTACTAGATCGATGTAGGTTTTTTTTTAGGAGAGGGGAGTGATCAGTCTCATTATATGCCTGTAATTTGTTTTTTTACTGAAAACGTTAGGGGACATTTCCTGTGCTGTCCCCGAGGCTGAAATGTGGGGGGACGCGTCCCCCCGTCCCCTACCGATCGACGCCCGTGGTTCAGTCACATATATGACCTTTGTCTTTTCTCTTACCACGATGTTTGTTTTTATGTCCCGGTATGTGATGTTTAACATATTCCTTTCCATCTTTGATTGTGCCGCTGGTAGCTTGTTCTTTGCATGGCTGGTGAGTGTCCCTGTTTCGGCGCCGTACGTCATTACTGAACATACGCATGAGTTTGTAGACTTGTCTCTTCAAGTGTTACCCTTGAAAATGTCGCAGTGCTTGGCGACTGCTGTCCATCCGGCCGTGATTTTTCTTAGACGTATCTTTCTACGTTCTCGATCTGAGTGTTGCTGACATATATTGGTGTGTCGTTTCCCATCATCGCCTTTGTCTTCGACTTGTTCATCTCCACTCCTGTAGCATTTGTTGTAGTTCATGTTGTGTATTAGCGCATATGCGTAGGTCGTCGGCAAAGCGAATATGACTAAGATATTCGTCGTCTATCTTCAAGCCTCTGGTTTCCGAGACCAGTCGTCGGAATAAGCTTTCGAGTGTTGCCATAAATAGCTTGGGCGATATGGTCTCTCCTTGTCGTACTCTCCTCCTGATGTTGATCTTGTTCCTTTATTTGTGTAGGTGGACCGTCGTCGAGCTGTTGGTGAAGATATCCTTCAACAGTTCGATGTCCACATCTTTTATCCCCTGTTCGTGAAGTGTATGTCAGTACTGCTTGTGTGTGCACTGAGTAGAAGGTTTTCTCGTAGTCCCCGAATATGACGCAGAGTGGGATATTGTATTCTCTGCACTTCTCGTAGAGTTGGTTTACGACGTGGATATGGTCTGTCTTTGAGTATCTGCTTCTGAATCCAGTTTCCAGTGTCTTCTCTTGCGTTCTAGTACTTTCGTGAGTACTTTACAGATGTTTGATAGTACACATATAAGTCTGCAATTATTGAGACATTTCTTATTGAAGAGTATTATCAACAAAGCGTTGTTCCACGCTGTGGGTATTCGTCTTTCTGATAAACATTTAGTGTACAGCTTAGCAAGTGTCTTCGGGATGGTATCTTCTCCTGTTTTCAATGTCTCGATGTTTACGTGGTCGTTGCCTGTTGCTGTCCCATTTTTCTCTCGTAGTGCTGCTTCCACCTCCCATGATGTTATCTCTTCTGGGACGGTGTAGATTGTGGTACTCTGTTCACTGTTGTATAGCGCGGTGTAGGATTCCTCTATTCGTTCTATGATCTTATCTTGATCATGGATTTGATAATAGCTTTGCTAAACAACCATAAAACGTTGGACGCGCGAAATTTAGCCACCCCAGTATGTATCATTTTACATATAGTAGACCAATTAATTATAACCACAACAACGGCTATTGTCGGTGCTACACACAAGTATTTTTCAGAGCTACCCATACATTTGTGGAGATATGTTCTTTCATTGTATTTGTCCTCTTTAGGTGTTGGTTTTGTAGGCAAATAATTTAAGGATAACAACAACTGTTTTCAGAGCAATATTAAAAACAAACAAGTGCTCTAAACATTTTCTCATACCTGGGTATATCTGAAAGAGTTTGTTATCATTGAATAAAGTTAGTTAGTTTTAAATAGCGGAAGGGAAGGAGGGAGGCAGGGAGGCGGAGGGAGGACAGGGAGGGAGGGACAGAGAGAGGGGACAGCAGACAGACAGACAGACAGACAGACAGACAGACAGACAGACAGACAGACAGACAGACAGACAGACAGACAGACAGACAGACAGACAGACAGACAGACAGAGACAGAGAGACAGAGACAGAGATGTTGACACGGCGAATCATCAAGACATTTTGAGACAACGTACTGTATTTACTTACAGACATGTGCTGCTCGTCTTTGGCGAAGTCTGACAACGTTGTTGCCTCGTCGTCGAAACGGGTGAACATCGCATTGACTAATTTCGCGCACGGCCAAACAGGCAATGTACCGATACGCCACACACGTCAAACCAACACAAGTAAGTATTCGATCGTGCAGTGGTGTATTGTAATGATATATTTTAATAAGTGATTGCTAAACCATATGTACCAGGCAGACACAGATGCATTGACGCACTTCATTTTCGACCAAATTGACAACTTACCGATACACCACATACATCAGGTCAACGAAATCCAGTAGTTAGCTGTGTAGCGGTTTGGTATAATGCTATTTTGTGAGTCCTTACATATATGCCAGTTTATGTTTTAAAGGAAAATCACATTTACGACGGGGCGGGTTGTTTTTAATAATTTATGCGTTTACAAGTTAAGAATATTTGGGGCAACACGCGCCCCTTTGTAACCTTTAATGGAAGTGTCTTGCATTATATAGATCGTAAATCAAACAATACTGTCATAACGATTTATCTATTTACATATCAATTTACTAATAAATAATCATGTTTTTTGGTTAATTATTATTTATCCCCTCCATTCCTCCCCTCGTCCCTCCCTCCGTTCATTCCTCCGTCCCTCCCTTCCTCATTCCGTCCCTCCCTTCCTATCTCCGTCCGTCCCTCCTTTCTTTCCTCCGTCCCCTTCCTCCCTTCCTCCCTCCCTTCCTCCGTCCCTTCCTCACTCCATCCCCTTCCTCGTTCCGTCCCTCACTTCCTTCCTCCCTCAGCCCTTCCTCCCTCCGTCCCTTCATTCCTCCGTCCCCCTTCCCCTCTCCGTCCCTGTAGGTCAGCTTATCAAATGTGAAGACATTGAACTACACTATACACGTTGACGTATCACGGAATGATTATACAATATAAAATCGGTTGAACCAAAAGTCAGATTGTAACGTTTGAAATTATAGATTACTAATACCAGTTTTCTCAAAATCCTTTATTTTGTTTCAGCCTGCGTTGACAGAATCACGACAAAGAAAGACCGCAGGCTGATGGTTTCATCCCGTGCCAGATCCGTAAAGACGCTGAAAGGGTGCAAGGCCATGTGTATAGCTGACGTTCATTGTACGGGGGTTCATGTGAGACTAAAAAATGAAGCATGCTACCATTCCAGAAAAAAGGTGACAGCAACGACAACGATAAAGAAGAGAGGATTTGTGTATTTCGAAATAGATTTCAGGTGTCCAGGTATGTGGTCTTGACATACGTCTTCACTGCTGACCCCCGCGGCGCATACCATTCAGGGAAGACAGCGAGAGTTTAGGAATTTTTCACTATTTAAAAATTCTAACAAAACAGTCATATTCCTAAGTTAAAATTGTTTAACTCACATAAACTTTAATTATTGGTAAATGTACTGCGCCAAATAAAATATGTCAATATGATCAAGTGGCTCAACTAACACCACGTGGGGGGTAAGTTCAGAACACATGTACACATACATTAATAATGACACAGAAATAGAAGAAATCAGAGAGAGAGGTTGTTCAGATAGAGCTAAGCAAGCTTAACATTAGAAAAGCTACTGGACTTGCTGAGGACCACGTGGTGAGATAATCTGCCAGAGTTTTCGTCGGGCTGCGTTAAACGTGTTCATGTTGACGGAACGCGCACGGTTACGTTTTCAGAAACATTTAACTAAGCCATCTTAACAGTGACAGAACAAGGGGAATGTACGTAGGTACGTAGGAACGTAGGTACGTAGGTGGGTAGGTACGTAGGTAGGTAGGTACGTAGGTAGGTAGGTAGGTACGTACATACGTACGTACGTACGTACGTACGTAGGTACGTACGTACGTACGTACGTACGTAGGTAGATAGATATCATAAAATTCATCATCATTGTGCAGCTGTAGTGTTCCATGGTTGGGCGAAGGCCTTAGCTTGCAGTAGAACTAATAAACCAGATGGCACAGTTGAAGTCTAAAAGAATTCAAAGATTAACTGAAAAGAGAAATAAACAATGCGCGAGCGCGTAAACAGCATCACAGTTACATCACAGGCCCGAGTTGGGTATCAGCATCCCTACCGACACTATATGCTCACATTGAAATATGACAAAAAGCAGTTACGAAGAACGCCAGCTTAGTCGCCACCTTGAAAAATAAAGTCTGTGACAATTATTAAATACTCTACTTGACACCATCTCTAGAAGAACAGATAACACATTGTTTCTTACAAAGTCGTTGACAACAGTCTGTTTATACAATTTTCTTGTTCAGTTCACTACAAATGTATACACACCGACGCATGTTTGAACGGCGCTACATGCGTTCAAGTTGTACGACGTAGAGGAGTGTCTTGCACATGCGCTAAAGGCTATCTGGGATTCCGTTGCGAACGTAAGTGCACCAATAATGTTTGCATAGCAATTCCAGTATGACTCACTTTAACTGGATCGCTTTCGGAATACATTTCGTTTTAGTGTCCGTTACGGCACCCTGGTCTGTTTCAGCTATTACAGATAACGGATAGCTACAGTTAATCATTGATGCGATCGTTGTCTCGGCAAGAGATACATTATAAACACACCAGACGACTTCTTCGTATGTCACAATAATTGTCGATCAATTTCCCGAAATTCTCCGAGAGATTATGGTGCCCGATTATGTGGTCTATTGTCGATGTATTTACAAATCATACATACCTGATTAAATGGAATACGTTAACCAAAGTAATAGGTGGTCTTCGAAATTGACCGATTGTCATTAAACATATGTCGGTCGCAGTCATTCCTGCAGTTGATTAGCTAATTACAACAAAACACTCATCTGCCGTTCGCAATGTAATTAAACTTGCTCTAGTACGGACATTTGATTTTTTGTGTTGACATTTATGGGGAAATTAGACGCGCCGTGGTCTTTCATCTTTGAATAATATAAAATATGTTTAACTAAGTGAATCTTCTCCCCTTCTTTTCGTGATGAAGGCTGCCGATGGCGGATGAAACGTCGATATGATTCGTTATGTATTAGTTATGTTGTGGAGTAACTAATCTTACTTTAGCGTAGTATTCTTCCAACTCGATGACAATGTTTACGAATTCTGTATATGTCACTGCAATCCAGAAAAAATCAGTTGTCTTCTCAAGAAATGCCAAAACGGAGCGACTTGTACGAACACAACGGATGGATACACGTGCAGCTGTCCACACTCACATTACGGCGTCCACTGCGAACGTAAGTTGGTTTAGACAAGGAACGGCATAAAGAATTTCCATTAATACATTCTAGCAGGCAGCTGCACATATGTCCGTGGACTGGCTTGTACGACGCCAGCAACACACCAATGAGCGAAATATCCGCTCACATATATATCTACCCACCATACCACACCTACCCATCCCCAAACCCAATCAACGACCCAACCATATAAACGGCAATCCGACCACCCATCCACCGTCTCAAACAATCAACCAATCAACAAATATATATATATATAGTGTGTGTGTGTGTGTGTGTGTGTGTGTGTGTGGCGTGCGTGCGTGTGCGTGCGTGCGTGCGTGCGTGCGTGCGTGCGTGCTGTGTGTGTGTATATATATATATATATATATATATATATATATATATATATATATATCATAAATACGATATGATATAATAAAAACTTTCCAATTATATATTATTGCTGTAGTGGTCTTTCATAAAAACGCGGTGTTTTAACGGTCTAATACTTGTCATCTTCAACAGATTACAAAACTTGTTCCTCCAGTCCATGTTTAAATGGCGGCTCGTGCACTGACGTGGCGAATGGTGTGACGTGCCACTGTCCGAGTCGGATGAAATATGGCGGCCATTTCTGCGAACGTACGTATTTTGTCGTAGCACGTAGCACCACAGAACAATACTTATTTTTAACAGTTATTTCAACACTATTCCATCTTATTATTTATTTTAATCACAATACAATTATAATTAATATAATGTTATCATGTAGTGTTATTATTTTATTGTGTGTATGTATTTATCTACTTACATATTTATTTTTAAAGACAATAATAATAGTTGATTTTTATTTAGTAATAACGACTGCATATTTCAACATTATAATAATTTTGATTTTCTATGTGATATCGGTAATAATAATAATAACAATATAACATTATTGTTACATATATATATATATATATATATATATATATATATATATATATATATATATATATAATGCACATGTAGTTGCTCAACAACAGTAAAGTAATAATTACATAACTAAGTACATTACACGATGTAACAATTGGAATCAAGCAACAGTGCTTACTTTCTTTATTCATGTACCACTAAAATTCGTGAACAAAGCTAATAATTCGTGGAAAAAACATCACAATAGTGTAACTAGTTAATTACAATTAGTGCATTACAAGTGTACCACAAAATGAAAATACATCGATGGACGTGTGTAACTACTAAGTTGTCTTTAAGTAAATGTGTAATACAATTATAGCTAAGTAACATGGCATAATAATACATTTAAACAAGGTATATTACTGGTTATGTTGAAGCAGATATTTCACTCTTTTTTAAAGATGTGTGAAGTGGCAGAGTACTGTAGACTGTTATTCAAGATAAGGATGTTCAACATTTTTGGTCCGACATAGGCCAAAGATAATTTGTCTGCAATTTGTTCTGCAGCACGGTATGTTATTTGCTAGTTTCTGCCTTGTGCTATATTTATGTGTCATAGTTGACAACACAAATATGTCGTTAAATAAGGTAGGTAATATACCCTTATTATGCTTGAACATTAAAATTCAGCACAGGTATGAGTTTATCGGATACATATTTATTATCTACAATGATGCAAATAAAGGCTATGTGTGGTCAAAAAATCTTACATAACTAATTATGCGCACAGTTATCTTTTGCAATATATATGTATATTCTAGATATACTTTCGGGGCCCTTCCCCAAATAACATTACAGTAAGTAATATATGGGTAGATAAGCATATAATATAGATTTAACAAGTCTTTTTATAATTTGTTCTTCACCTTTTTATAATACCAACATTCTTAGGTAATTTAATACAAATCTATTTAATGTGAGCAGTCCAGTTCAATGTTTTATTTATCCAAAATTGTATTTTTATAGCATCAATTTTTATGTCGTCTATGTAAATGTTATGATCCCTCTCTCTTATATTCTTCGAATTACGAAAGGTCATTGTGTGAGTTTTTTGTATATTTAGAAAAAGTTTATTGATTTTAAGCCACATGGATAATCTTTTTATCTCATAGTTCTTTGTAATTTCCATTTTGTGTATATTGTTACCTTTTATAAAGATACTTGTGTCATCAGCAAACATAATTGTAAGCGTTATGTCAGACAGAGTAATTAGACCATTTATATAAATAAGAAAGAGAAAAGGTCCCAAAATGGAATCTTGTGGAACTCCACATGGTATGTTGTTAAGGGTTGATGTTGCCTATTACTTAAGTAATTATGTATCCACTCAAATACGTTTCCTCTAATTTCATAATGAAATAATTTTCCCAATAAGATCCTATGATTAACCCGTATGAAACGCTTTCGCAAAGTCAAGAAACACAGCAATTACATGCTGTATGTTATCAATTGCCTTACTAATATTATCAATTAGCACCGAAATAGCCATTTCAGTGGAATAATTTTTCCTAAATCCAAATTGGAAATTAGATAGGATATTTTATTCTGTTATATAATTCATTAATCTATTATAAATTAATCTTTCAAAAACGTTTGAAAATACAGGCAAGATAGAAATCGGCCTGAATTTGCTAATTAATGTCGTATCACCAGCTTTAAAAACTGGAATTGCTTCAGCTATTTTTAATTGGTCAGGAACACATCCTTGTTCAAATGATACATTTACAATGTAACACAGTGTTTCACGTAAGTTGGAGAAGGCCTGCTTAAGAACGAAAGGTGTTATTCCATCCCATCCAGAACTACAATTCTTTTAATTATAAATGATTCCTCTTATCTCATCTGGTGTGGCTGGCATTAGAAACATTGCATTTCTATATACTCCTCTAAGATATTGATTTGGGCTCCCTTGTATAAATGGTATCTACTCAGCCAACTGGGGCCCTATATTCGCAAAATATTCATTCCATTTATCAGCCATATGTTGTTTATTTCTTTGTTAATTTGCCTTCAATTAGTAACTAGTCTTTTGTTGTAACTTCTTCTTTCTTTCCTATAATACCTTTTAATATTTTCCATGTAATGTTTCAATTGTAAATTTGTTGGAGGTGGCGCTATATAATAACTAAATAATACTTATTCTTATTATTAACGCTATTAATTAATTCCTAATGTCTGGCCAAAACGTGAAGTTAAATTGTCACCGTGTTCGGTTGGTGAATCAGGGAGTGCCGTCCGTCCACATAGCGACGATGTGTAACTGTAACGAAACAGGCATTTAACTCAATTGACGTAGAGTCTGACGATTGGAAGATGGACCGTGTAGCAACATTTTCTGAACGTACCTTTCGCTATGTCACACCTATTCTTTGGAAACATATAAAGATGAACTGGACATCTTAGGTGTTGCACAATACAGGCAAAGCTGGACACAAACTAGGAGCCCTAAGGAAGGTTGCTAACAAACTGAATGTCATATGGTATGTACCAGTTGGGGAGACATACGCCCCGATGAGCTGTCTGGCGTCTAGAGCTGAAAGGGAGAATAATGAAGTAGAACCACTCACGACCTAGTACGCTACAGCACTACAAACATTCACAGAGATATGTGTTAAAACACCGCACATAACAACGATCTTTCGCGGTACTGCAGAACCACTATCGCCCGATCTATTGACCACAACACGCGCCCCTTTGTAACCTTTAAAGGAAGTGTCTTGCATAATATAAGGCGTTAATCAAACAATACTCTCATAACGATTTATCTATTTACATATCAATTTACTAATAACTAATCAAGCTTTTGGTTAATAATTATGTTATTATCTTATATATCATCTCACTCCTCCCCTCCATTCCTTCCTCCGTCATTCCCTTCGCTCACGGAATGATTACACAATGTAAAATAGGATAAACCAAAAGCCAGATTGTAACGTTTGAAATTATGGATTACTAATATCAGTTTTCTCAAAATCCTCTATTTTGTTTCAGCCTGCGTTGACACATTCGCAACAACGACAGGCCACAAGCTGACCGCATCAACCCCTGCCAGCTCCATAAAGACGCAGGAAGGGTGCAAGGCCATGTGTGCAGCTGACGTGCTTTGTACAGGGGCTCATTTCAGACTAGATACAAAAGCATGCGACTTTACCAGGGTGGCAACCAAGACTATTAAGATGGGAGGATATGTGTATTTCGAAATAGAGTATAGGTGTCCAGGTATGTGCAACGTCTTCACTGCAGCGCATATCATTAGGGGAAGACAGTGAGAGCTTAGCAATTTTTCACTATTTTTAAAATCTAACAAAACAGTCATATATATAGGGGAGACCAGGGCTAGTTGTAACAAAAACAACACATGTCGGTATTGCGGGTAGATTTCTTAACCGATCGAAACCTGTGTCATGCCAAAGGTTCCCCACATATCTCCCGAAGATAATGTTGTCCAAATGTGATGCAAGTTACCTCGGTACGGGGCTAGTTGTAACAAAAATAACCAATTTCAGGATTGCGGGTGAATTCCTTAACCGGTCGAAACTGTTGTCATGCCAAAGGGTCCCCACATATATCCCGCAGATAATTGCTGCATAATAAAATGCCTGGCTTATTATATACTTGTGGCATAATGAATTATATGAGGTGTCCTAAAGTGTTACAAGTTACCCCGGTACGGTAGTACCTCTTTTCATTTAAAATGACGTAACTTTATCGCGAGTCGACGGATTCACGTAGTCACATGACATGCTCAAATCTATTGATGAACATGATATGTTC
>JAODUO010000881.1:152500-170000 GCA_025642075.2 Ridgeia piscesae | reverse complement strand
GCGAGTAGCATAACAAAACAATACTTATTTTTTAACACTTATTTCAACACTATTCCATTTTATTATTTATTTTAACATATTTTTAGTTATACTTAATATAATGTTATCATATAGTCTTATTATTTTAATTGTGTGCACGTATTATCTACTTACTTATTTATATTTAAAGACCATTATAATAGTTGATTTTTATTTAGTAGTAACGACTGCATATTTCAGCATTATAATAATTATGATGTTCTGTGTGATATTGGTAATGTGTCTATTGTAAATTATTTGGAATTCGCGTTATATAATGAATGCATTATTATTATTATTATTATTATTATTAACGCTATTAATTAATTCCTAATGTCTGACAAAATGTGAAATTAAATTGTCACCGTGTTCGGTTTGTGAATCTGGGGTGCCGTCCGTCCACATAGCGACGATATGTTTCGTCACCCGCGGTATATATATCAAACTGTAACGAAACAGAAATTCAACTCAATTGACGTAGAGTCTGACAGACATGGCGATTGGAAGATGGACCGTGCGGAAAGGCCATATTCATGTAGCAACAGATTACGAACGTAACTTTTGCAATGTCAAACCTATTCTTTGGAAATAAAGAAAGATGAGCTGGACATCTTAGGTGTCGCACAATACAGGCACAGTCGAATGAAAACTCGGAGCCTTAAGGAAGGTTGCTAACAAACTGAAAGCAGGGGAGACTTACGCCCCGATGAGCTGTCTGGTGTCTAGAGCTGAAAGGGAGAATTTGAAGTAGATCTCCTCACGACCTAGTACACTACAGCACTATAAACACTCATAGAGATATGTGTTAAAACACCGCACATAACAACGATCTTTCGTGATACTGCAGAACCACTATCGCCCGATCTATTGACCATAACACGCGCCCCTTTGTAACCTTTAATGGAAGAGTCTTGCATAATATAAGGCGTAAATCAAACAATACTCTCATAACAATTTGTCTATTTACATATCAATTTACTAATAACTAATCGTGCTTTTGGTTAATAACTATTTTAGTATCTTATATATCACCTCCCTCTATCCCTCATCCCCTCAATTCATCTCTGCGTCCCTCCCTCCGCTCCTTCCTTCCGTCCCTCCCTTCCTACATCCGCACCTCCCTACGTCCCCCTTTCCTCCCTCCGACCCCCCTTCCTCACTTCGTCCTTAAAAAATGTGAAGACATTGAACTGCAGTATACACATTGATGTATCACGGAATGAATATACAATCTAAAATCGGATAAACCAAAACACAGATGGTAACGTGTGTTTTCTTAAAATCCTTTATTTTGTTTCAGCCTGCGTTGACAGGTTCACGACAAAGCAAGACCGCAGGCTGATGGTTTCATCCCCTGCTAGATCCGTAACGACGCAGGAAGGGTGCAAGGCCTTGTGTGCAGCGGACATTCACTGTACCGGGATTCATGTCAGAATCAGCACAAACGCATGCTACTATACCAGAGAAAGCGTGACGGCAACGACAACGATGAAGAAGACAGGATTTGTGTATTTCGAAATAGATTTTAGGTGTCCAGGTATGTGTCCTTGTCTTCATTGCTGACCCCCCGCGGTGCATAGCTTTACGGGAAGAGTGAGGATTTAGCCATTTAAAAATGTGAGATTAGCTAATTACTTGAATATATTATTATGTTATATATACATGCAAATAGTCGTAAAGTATACACAGTAAACATATCCAGTATTCATTTCGAGATGTTTGTTTTAACATAATTTACCACAGCGTCATGATTCAAGCAATAATTTTTTGTAGCTGATGACAGAAACTTAGTTAAAAACTGATCCAATATAATCATTATATTTATAATGTCCGTCATTGGACGAAGGCTTTAGCGTGCAATTGTCTTGCTCTGTTCTCCTCCAGATGGTGCCCTTCCAGTACTTGTTTTGTTGTACGTTGTCATCTGAATCGTTTTCATTCGTATGATTACAAAATAGGATATGCATTGTCCATCGTTGTACCCAGCCCAGGTCTTCTTACGTCTTATGATTTGTTCATTCAAGTCTCTTATCCAGATGTTACGTTGTTGTCCCTGTTTGTGCATTATTTAGCTTGTTTTTTGCCTGAATGCTGAATGTTCACGTCTTACTTATGGCATTGCCAGAAATATGCGCGAGTTGTTAACTCCGACTGCGTCTACCCTTGAATTTGTCACGGTGCTAGGTGATGGTTGATCCCTCTTTCAACACTACAAACTCCTCAAGTGCGCCATGAAGACCACAGAGAGGGTCTAGCAGTGAGAGTAAGAGAACAAGTGCGGGTCAACAAAATGCAGATTGGCTATAATTATGTCATGGAATGAAACCATTGATGCCATCTCCATCGTAAGACAAATGCAGGCGAAACATCCGGTTGAGAAGCTCTATTGAAAAAAGGCGTCTGACAGGGTACCAATGGAGGTAATAAGATGGGTCGTGTGGAAATCGTGTACATATAAGTGGCTGGTGAGGGCAGAGATGACGTTGTACAGCGAGGGAGGACGGGGCAAGGAGACAGCAAGAGCTTCGAGGTGAAGGTGGTGGCGCGTCAGAGCTCAGCATTCAGCCCTCTGCTGTTTGCCATTGTGATACACATGGTGACAAAGAAGGCGAGAGGAGAACGGCCCTGGGAGGTGCTATATATAGATGTTATCGTCCTTAAGGTAACCACCGAGGAAGAACCGAGAAGGAAGCTACGGAACGACGCACGAGCTAGGACTAAAGGTGAACGCCGATAAGTCGAAGATGACAGATAGCAGAGGTGTGTGTGTGTGTGTGTGTGTGTGTGCGTGCGTGCGTGCGTGCGTGCGTGCGTGCGTGCGTGCGTGCGTGCGTGAGAAAGAGAGAGAGAGATGTAAGATTATGTTGCATGGCCGCGTGGAATCTGTAGCAAAGCTTGCTGCTATCTCGCTTCAGCGTACGGAGGTAGTAAGCGCACCAATTGTATACACTATAAGAATGGGATGGATACAGTAACAGTATCAAGAGTAAGATGTGCCTGGCTGAAGTTCAGGGAGTATCCTGAAAACGGCGGGTCAGATGGGCACATCATGTGTCAGGGATTATATATCGTATGACATGTGGACCATGGGGACATGTCTCGAAGAAAGAAAGTAATTTGAGATAAGGATGATAAGGTGGATGCGATGCGCATGCAGACCATTGCAGAGAGTAGAAGGATGGAAGTAGGGGCTAGTGGAGATGTCGTTAGAAAAATCAGGTTAATTGTGTATGGGATTGTAGTGTTAAGCTATAGCAAAAGCGTCATACAGGCATACGCTCGCGTTTATTAATAACAATTTAAATTAACATGGTATTGCTTACATCACGGCACCATTTATTTAAAACACATTACAATAAAACGTAATCTCAATGTTACTGGTGGTCATTACACCATTAAAATAACAGACAAGTGACTATTACTGATTCAAAATATTTCCAAACTCATAACGCCAAGGTATATGAAGGTATATATTCTTAAAGGTATTGTGTATTGGTAAGACAAAATCAATTATTTAAAATGACATGACGTAACATTGCCGAGGAATACATTGCCTTACAAGGTTACAAATCTGTCGACGTAAGTAGACAAACTGCATACTGTCAGTACCACCATGCATGCCATCCATACCATCCTGGCTTGTCATACATGCCACCCATACCATCATGACTTATGTTATGTCAATATCGCCATGGATTTAGAAATACACAATGCGCGCGGGCGTAAAGAGCGCAATTACATCACAGCCCGAGTTACGTATCAGCCCTCCCCCCACAACCGACCCTATAGGTTCCCTATTGAAATATGACAAAAAAATTATTACGAATGACGACAGCTTGGTCGCCACCTTGAAGAATAACTAAAAGAACGAAATTTAGACTGGATTATTTCCATGGCTTAAACGAGTTGGAGTAATAGGGCGTGTATAAGTCACTCGCGCGAAAACGAGGCTGGGAGCTGTTAGGTGCAGGAAATCCATATTCTCCATGTTAGGATATTGTTTTGTTTTTATTCGTAATAATCGAACTGTTCCCAAATAGCGTGTTTCAGTTATATTGTCCGAAGGATTAATTACAAGCTGAAGCAATGGAACACTTTGCTGGTGACAATGATCACGGAAATCATGAATTGTAATCGATTATTATGGTGGTTGCCATGGCATTAGCGGCAAGTACTTGTGTTTGGCGATCTTGACTATTAATGAAGAGTGCCATTTTTCGCGCAGTACAACCTGTTTGGGGCAAACGTATACATGTGTTATGATTATGTGCATTTTGACAACTTGTAAGATGTAAGTGCTTATCGAAACCACAACGTACAGCAATGTAAAATGCAAATCCCGTTTATTATCTGCACTCCGTAAATCGCTATATATCTATGATAGTGTGGTAAACTCAATATTAAATCGGACATTTAAGATAAGAAAGGTATAACACAAGATATTTAAGACCTGATTTGTGGTTGGCAACAGTCTGTTTATACAGTTTTCCTGTTTAGTTCACTACAACTGTGAATATACCGACGCATGTTTGAACGGTGCTACATGCGTTCAAGTTGAAGAAACTTCTGGTGTGCGGTGCATGTGCGCTAAAGGCTATCTGGGACTCCGTTGTGAGCGTAAGTGCACCAATGATGTTTGTATTGCGATTCCTCGTCTTAAAGAATTTATATATCTGGATCGATTTCGGAATGCATTTCGTTTTAGTGTCCGTTACGGCACAATTGCCCGATTATGTGTTCTATTTTCGATGTATTTACAAATCATATAATTTTTGTTATACCTGATTAAATAAAATACGTTAACCAAAGTAATAGGTGGTCTTCGAAAATGAAAGTTTGCCATTGAACATATGCCGGGCGCAGTCATTGCTGCTGTTGATTAGCTAATTAAAATAAAACACTCACCTGCCTTTCGCAATGTAATTAAATTTGCTTTCATTGTACATTTAAGTTTTTGTGTTGTTATTTTTCGGCAGAATTAGCCGCGCCGTGGTCTTTCATCTTTGAATAATATATTATAATGTGTAACTATGTGGATCTCCGCTTCTATTTCTGGTGAACGCTGCCGATGGCGGCTGAAACGTCGATATGATTCGAAATGTATTAGTTATGATGTGGAATAACTAATTTACTTTAACGTAGTATTCTTCCAACTCGATGATAATGTTTACGAATTCAGTATATGTTACTGCATTTCAGAAAAAATCAGTTGTCTTCTTATGAAATGCCAAAACGGAGCGACTTGTACGAACACAACGGATGGATACACGTGCAGCTGTTCACAAACACATTATGGCGTACACTGCGAACGTAAGTTGGTTTACACAGGGAATGGCATTGAGAATCGCCATTAATGAATTCCATCAGGAAGCTGCACCAGCAACACATCAATAAGCGAAATATCCACACACACACACCCAACCAATGACATAATCGGCAATGCGCCCACCCACCCACCGTCTCAACCAACCAACCGACCGACCGACCGACCGATCGACCGACCGACCGACCGACCGACCGACCGACCGACCGACCGACCGACCGACCGACCGACCGACCGACCGACCGACCGACCGACCGACCGACCGACCGACCGACCGACCGACCGACCGACCGACCGACCGACCGACCGACCGACCGACCGACCGACAAACTTAGGTATATATATATATATATATATATATATATATATATATATATATATATAAATATATATATCATATATATATATATATATATATATATTACTAATATATATATATATATATATATATATACATATATATATATATATATATATATATATATATATATATACATATATATATATATATATATATATAATATATATATATATATATATATATATATTCTTTTTTATATATAATAAATTCGATATGACATAATGAAAATATTTCCCTGTTTTAACGGTCTAATATTGGTCATCATCTACAGGTTACAAAAATTGTTCCTCTAGTACATGTTTAAATGGCGGTACGTGCACTGACGTGACGAATGGTGTGACGTGCGTCTGTTCGATGAAATATGGCGGCCATTTCTGCGAAAGTACGTATTTTATAGTAACGAGTAGTACAGCAAAACAATACTTATCTTTTAACAGTTATTTCAACACTATTCCATCTCATTATTTATTACAATCAATTTATAATTATAATTAATGTACTCTTATCATATAGTGTTGTTATTGTAATTGTGTGCATGTAACCATCTATTTATTGATTAATATTTAAAGACAATAATAATAGTTGATTTTTATTTAGCAATAAAGACTGCTTATTTCAGCATTATAGTTATTACGATTTTCTATGTGATATCGGTAATGTTTCTATTGTAAATTATTTGGATCTGGCGCTGTATAATAAATACATTATTATTATTATCATTATTATTAGCGCTATTAATTAATTCCTAATGTCTGACAAAAATGTGAAGTTAACTTGTTACCGTGTTTGGTTGGTGAATCGTGGAGTGCCGTCCGTCCACATAGCGACGATGTGATCCGTCACCCCCGGTATATATCGTACTATAACGAAACAGATATTCAACTCAATTGACGTAGAGTCTGACATGCATGAAGATTAGAAGATGGACCGTGCAGAATGGCCATATTCATGTAGCAGTCTGAATGTAACTTTTGCAATGTCACAACTATTCTTTGGAAACAGAGAAAGATGAGCTGGACATCTTAGGTGTCGAACAATACAGGCAAAGCTGGACACAAACTCGGAACCCTGAGGAAGGTTGCTAACAACCTGAATGTCATGTGGTATGTACCAGCAGGGGAGACTTACGCCCAGATGAGCTGTTTGGCGTCTAGATCTGAAAGGGAGACTATGAAGTAGAGCTACTCAATACCTAGTGCACTGCGACGTCTAGAGCTGAAAGGGAGACTATGAAGTAGAGCTACTCAATACCTAGTGCACTGCGACGTCTAGAGCTGAAAGCGAGACTATGAAGTAGAGCTACTCAATACCAAGTGCACTGCGACGTCTAGAGCTGAAAGGGAGACTATGAAGTAGAGCTACTCAATACCTAGTGCACTGCGACGTCTAGAGCTGAAAGGGAGACTATGAAGTAGAGCTACTCAGTACCTAGTATACTACAGCACTCCAAACATTCACAGAGATATATGTTAAAACACCGCACATAACAACGATCTATTGCAGTACTGCAGAACCTCTATCGCCTGATCAATTCAATTCAATTCAATAACTTTATTCCGGAACATTACAACCATATAAAAAAGGTAAACTAAAGTGTGACTAATAACTATATACATAAAGCATTTTTCGCCAATGCCGACACAGTGGTGTAGTATACGGAGCGTTACTATTTATGATACTCTGTAGTATTGCATTGCCCGCTCTAGCTATATACATAAAAAAACTATACACATTTGTTCTTATTAATATTTGCATGTAGGTAAGCCTCTTGACAGAACCATATAACTCACACTACAATCTCGAGGTCCATTGCATAAAAGTCTAAACACATTATTGTATGCTACACACAGTTTTCTCATTGACTCCGCTGTATAGCAACACCACAGCTGGCATGTATATAATGAAGTACAGTAGAATTTAAATAAAGTACATTTTACAGATTCTGTACACATGTAAAACTTTCTGATCAAGGCATTACCCTGAGCATAAATTCTCTTGTATTGCCTAGATATGTCATCATTGTCACATATATGTTCTGTGATACTATGCCCAAGTTATTTACACTTACTAACCCTTGGCAATGTTTCACCATTTAGCACACAGTTTGGAATGTATATATTTGAACCTTTTATAAGAAAATATCATAACGTTACTTTTGGTACTATTGTATTTAATTTCATGTTATATCCCATATTCTGAACACACAGATAATAACATTGATAAACCCATAGGTGAAGGTGCCATGAACACTCAATCATCAGCATACATCAAATGGTTGTTAATTAACGAGGAACGTATTATACATCCAGCATTTACGTTGTTTAATTTGTTACTGAGATCATCCACGTAAACACACACAAAAATAAGGAGAGAGAATTCCTCCTTGACGCACCCCGTTAGTAACAGAAACATTGTTGGATATGATCGTTTTCCAACGTACATACATTTTTTTGAGTGGTATACCTAAATATTAAAATCATCCTAACTATGTATAAACAGGTATGCTCCGCTTTATCAATTTCTCAAATAGAACATAATGATTTACATGGTCAAATACTTTGGATGCATCCAAAAAACATGAGTATAGATTATTATTCAAACTCCTATAATTTAGTACAGCCTCTTTGAAGGCGTATATACACATGCCCATACTATGTTTAGCCTTGAAATCAAATTGATTATCACGTGTAATTAGGCTGTATGCAATATGGTCATAAATATCTTTTTCAAAAACTTTGGACATAATGCTGGCTAAAGCAATAGGTATGTAATTACTCTTGCTACATATGCTAGCAGTTTTGTTTTTAACAATGGGCACAAGCACAACAGATATCTTGGATTCAGGTACTTCTTCTGTTATGTAGTATTTATGCTCGTGACGTTGAAGACGTGTTGATATATTATTGCATCCCACCTGTCCGATATCGTTAGTTCCTCATATGTTGTTGAAAATAGTAAGTGGTTTCCGAATGGGAAAATTCGTGATCGTATGTGCACGTCGCAGTGGCTATTGCAACTGAACAAAGCATTACTAATCACTGTACTACACTTTTATAATACATGTAAATTTGCTTAGATAACTACATCTGCTGTATGTCTCAGTAGCTAGAACTTCGTATTACCGACTAAGAGAACCTGCAATTTCGTTCACTCTACATTGCTCCACTTCACTAAACTATATGACTAATTACCTGGTCATAGACAGTTGTGGACATATAAATACGAATAGGTTTCGCCCACTAATCACAGCGAGGCTTAATACTTCCAAGAGAAGTCTAGATAGTGTTGTGTTCATTGAACGAACAGGTCTGCCAGTGAGTACAGTGCAAAGCGCCTTGATCAGTCATGAGGGCCGGATGCAGCGCTATGTAGGAACTTACCTTTCACTGGTTTTTTTTACTAACGTCTAATTTTATATAGGCTTTGCTCTATTGCAGGAAACGTCAGTTGCCTTGATATGCGTTGCAAGAACGGAGCGACTTGTACCAACACATCGGATGCCTACCACTGCTCTTGTCCAAAAGCTTATACTGGTGAAAACTGCGATCGTAAGTGATAGTTTCGATGTAGAGACACTTTTTAAGTTTAACAAAAATCATATTAATTAATTATAAAACAAAAATGTGTTGTTAGCTTGTCACCGTGTTCGGTTGGTGAATCGGGGAGTACCGTCCGTCCACATAGCGACGATGTGTTTCGTTACCCTCGGTACATATGATACTGTTACGAAACAGACATTCAATTCAATTGACGTAGAGTCTAACAGACATGACGATTGGAAGATGGACCGTGCGGAAAGGCCATATTCATGTAGCAACAGATTCCGAACGTACTTTTGCAATGTCAAACCTATTCTTTGGAAACAGAGAAAGATGAGCTGCACATCTTAGATGTCGCATAATACAGGCAAAGTTGGCCACAAATCGGAGCCCTAAGGAAGGTTGCTAACAAACTGAATATCATGGGGTATGTACCAGCTCGGGTGACGTACGCCCGGATGAGCTGTCTGGCGTCTAGAGCTGAAAGGGAGAATATGATGTAGAACTATTCAATACCTAGTACACTACAGCACTACAAACATTCACGGAGATATGTGTTAAAACAACCGCACATAACAACGATCTATCGCGGTACTGCACAACGTTTATTGCCAGATCTATTGACCTGTTATGTAGTACTTACGTTGGTGACGTTGAATACGTGTTAACATATTATTGGACCCCACCTCTCCAATATCGTCAGTTCCTCATATGTTGTCGAAAATAGTAAGTGGTTTCCGAATGGGGAAATTCGCGATCGCATATGCCCGTCGCAGTGGCTATTGCAACTGACCAAAGCATTACTACATTTTATAACGCATGTAAACTTGCTTAGATGACTACATCTGCTGTATATCTAAGTAGCTAGAGCTTTGCATTACCGACTAAGAGAACATGCAATTTCGTTCGCTCTACGTTGTTCCACTAAACTGTATGAATAATTACCTGGTCATAGACAGTTGTGGACATATGTGTACGAATAGTTTTCGCCCACTAATCGCAGCGAGGCTGGATACTTCCCAGAGAAGTCTAGACGGTGTTCATTGAACGAACAGATCTGCCAGTGAGTACAGTGTAAAGCTCCTTGTTCAGACATGAGGGCAGGATGCAGCGCTATGTAGGAACTTACCTTTTAACTGTGGTTTCTTACTAACGTCTAATATTTTATAGGCTTTGCTCTATTGCAGGAAAGGCCACTTGCCTTGATATGCGTTGCAAGAACGGAGCGACTTGTACCAATACATCGGGTGGATACCACTGCTCTTGTCCAAAAGCTTATACTGGTGAAAACTGCGAACGTAAGTGATTGGTTTGATGTGGTCACACTTTTAAAGTTTTATAACAAAAAGTCATATTAATGAATTCCAATCACTCAAACATCAGCACGTGCAAGGTAAAGCACTGCATTCGCTTGCTTGCGTGCGTACCTAAAACAGGCTAGGACGCAGTAATAACTACCCGTTCACCCCCCACGCACGTACGCACACGCACGAACGCACGCAAGCAAGCACACGCTGATTGTGCTAACAGTTAATAAAAGTAGATAAAGTTGTGTATTTCATTTCGTTTAATAGTCGGCCTGCCGTTCAGTGGGCGGGTCGCGGGTCGTTTGGTAGCGCCCGCCCGCCCGCCCGCCCGCCCGTCCGTCCGTCCGTCCGTCCGTCCGTCCGTCCGTCCGTCCGTCCGTCCGTCCGTCCGTCCGTCCGTCCGTCCGTCCGTCCGTCCGTCCGTCCGTCCGTCGGCCGTCCGTCCGTCCGTCCGTCCGTCCGTCCGTCCGTCCGTCCGTCCGTCCGTCCCGTCTGTCTGTCCGTTCGTCCGTACGTCGTCCGTCCGTCCGTCCGTCCGTCCGTCCGTCCGTCCGTCCGTCCGTCCGTCCGTCCGTCCGTCCGTCCGTCCGTCCGTCCGCCCGCATTCCCGCCCGCCCTCCCTCCCACCCGCTCGCTCGCTCACCCGATCTACCCACCGTATGGTCATATTTGAAATATATGTTTTTCCGTTATATGTTTTAATCAAGTTATTATTATTATTAATATTAAGTGATTTTCTGTTTTTATTGATGTTACTGTACTGTTTTTGTGTGTGTTTGCTGCTTATTAAATAATAACTCATTGTATTAACGTATTGGTATTTCTTTATCCGCGACAGGGCTTAAAAAGTGTACCGACAATCCATGTAAAAATGGCGGCTCGTGCACTGACAAGGAGTCTAGAGTGACGTGCAACTGTGCGAAGAACTTCATAGGCCAATTCTGCGAAAGTACGTATACATGTATAATATATACAAGTAGCTCCACAGCATACACTATGTATAATGTCCCTCAACATGTGACACGAGTATTTGGGATAAGTTTGTTTTTGGTGTTCGATTCGTTTGCATTTTGTCGACTTAGCGAGGTTGTGTTTCGTGGCCTCCGCAGAGAATGATAACCGAGCTGACTCAACGATGATCTAGCGCGATGTCCGTAGTGTTTCTCTAACTCCATGTGAAGACCTTTTATCGAGTAGGATGTAGACTTCATCTGCATTTGCAATTACAATATAGCTTGGTTTGTGTAGTTGATCTCCGGCGCTGCCAACGTTCGATTCTTTGTAGTAATTTAGTGACAAAACACAAACGATAGTCTCCCCAAACGTGTTGTGCCTCCAACTTGCTCTTCGCAAATTAGTCGTGTCCATCCCTCTGTAATCGTCGACATCCATTCATGCGCACAGCGATAATGTGCACATCGATCAACATTAACTGATTCCGTTCGCATCCATCACAATCCTGTTTGCTGGAGACGACCAGGTGCCTGGGGGGTAGTTCGGAATAGTCCTACACTTGGACTGTTGAAAACGTCCCATATTATGTTACTGGAGTGGACAGAAATACTACGGATTGAAGAATGTTCTTTGCTGAAAAGTAAATGTTAATTCATCAACTCAAGTGCTCCAAAATATAAGATGTTTGGCATCATTAGAAAGGTATATGAGCACGTTTTTGTAATAATATTACTATTGATAATAATATTATTATAAAGTAAAATGAGATAAGGCTTGATATTACGAGAGACAGTGTAAGTAAAAGCTGTATTTACTAGTGGTAACCATGTCACATGATAAGTCGTGATTTTCATCCAGCCATCAACACCCAACACTCTTACATGCATACATTATATACATACATACATACATGCATGCATGCATGCATACATACATACATACATACATACATACATACATACATACATACATACATACATACATACATACATACATACATACATACATACACACACACACACACACACACACACACACACACACACACACACTCATACACACACACCACACACACACACACACACACACACACACACACACACACACACACACACATCACACACATCACACACACACACACACACACACACACCACACACACACACACCACCACACACACACACACACACACACACACACACACACACTCACACACACACACACACACACACACACACACACACACACACACACACACACACACACACACACACACATCACACACACACACGCGCGCGCGCACACACGCATACATATAATAACACTTTAGGTAAAATATATAGTTTACGACAATACTAATAAAATTACAATACTAATAAAACATGTTTAATTAAATCGTATATTGTGTGATTGCACACAAAGAGGCAGTATAGTTTAGGCCAGTAACAATGTGCTTGTACATACGTTGACAAGCCGTATACAGATTGTCAACTTATGGTGGATACGCCAGATAGGTATGGTGAATAAGCAACGTTATTAGGTTAAGTTTTTAAATCACTACGGAATTATGTAACACTATCATCTGATCTAACAATAGGAGTACCTATGTTCTAAAGAGTCGCTGCAGCTACAGAAAGACCTTAGATGTGTGTATATCAGGTACATACGTGAAAGTGCCTGTTATCTAATGGCACAATCCTTAAACGAATACACGATATCGAACAAGAAGCCAACGCAAAAAAGTACGCAGTGGCGCAGAGTGAACAACATGCGGAGACCGAGTCATGGCCATTGGTATGTAATTCTGAACAAACTGTACTCGTGTGACATCCTTAAGCGCAATAATCTAGAACTAGGAGCTACAATAATCAAACCTTCAAATGATGAGCGCAGTTACAATATGTTTAGCAATAAAAAGAAGCAAATACAAGTATATATTGTTGTACCTTATCCTTGTTACCAGGAGGCACGATATGTGCTGACATTACGTGTCAAAACGGCGGCTCATGTGTCGAAGTGACCGGAGGGGGAGTCGAATGTACATGTACGTCTGGCTTCATTGGAACACACTGTGAAACACGTACGTTTCAACGTCAGTTAATTGTGGTAATTGTAATGGATAACTTATCTGACTGTTTTTTCTCTCAAGCACGACGTATCAGGGTTCTAAATCGGTGATGTTTAGAATGCGACAATTCGTCTATACATATATATATATGTATACATATGTATAATATTATATATATATATATATATATATATATATATTTTTTATATATATATATATATTTGTATATATATATATATATATATATGTATTTTATAATATATATATATATATATATATATATATATATATATATATATATATATATATAAAAAAATATATATATATATTATGTGTGTGTGTGCGGCTGCCGCCCGCCCGCCCGCCCGCCCGCCCGCCGCCCGCCCGCCCGCCCGCCCGCCCGCCCGCCCGCCGCGCCCGCCCGCCCGCCCGCCCGCCCGTTTGTGTTGTTAGCCCACTTTTTGCGTTGTACATTACTTTGCTGGGGGGGTTGAGTACCCAGCCTTTTGTTACTGCCAGTGGCTGATTGTACGGTAGACTTTAGTTATATTTACACGCTTTATGCTATATTGTCTTAATATTATATGATGTATAAATTCAGCCGGGCGCCCACGTCTGGTGTGCGCCAGGCAATCCTTTCTTATTAAACGCTTTGAATTCCATGTTACCATCACTAGGTTTTGTGTCATCTGTTATAACGTAAACAGAGCCAGGCCCAGCTGTAAGGGCGCGGCCCCCCAAAATGTATATATATAAACACATACACATAGTGTGTGTGTGTATATATATATATATATATATATATATATATATTTTATATATATGTGTGTGTGTGTATATATATATATATATATATATATATATATATATATATAAAATATATAATTGGGAATGAGCCCCTGTCATGCAGAGTTGTAAACCACTGCCTTGTGGTACAGGTTCTTGACAGACCCGAAGTCTAAGGGATCAAACCCTAACCAGAAAACCATGTCACTGTTTTGCAGCACCAAGGGCGGTTGATGCGTGGAACTCCCAGCAGCTCTCAACCAGCACTGCAGGGACAAATAGTTTGCGCCTGTCTTGACATTTTCTTGCCAGTGTGAGACCTCTATTTGCTCCCCAGAGAGAGAGAGAGAGAGAGAGAGAGGGGGGAGAGAGAGAGTAGAGAAGAGAGAGGGAGAGGGAGAGGGAGAGGGAGAGGGAGAGGGAGAGGGAGAGGGAGAGGGGAAAGAGGGAAGAGAGGAGAGGGAGAGGAGAGGGAGAGGAAAAGAGGAGAAAAGGGACAGAGGGAAAAGGGAAGAGAGGAAAAAGAGGAGAGGAGAAGAAAAGAAAGAAGAAAAGAAAGACAAAAAAAAAAAAGAAGACAGACAGACAGACAGACAGACAGACAGACAGACAGACAGACAGACAGACAGACAGACAGACAGACAGACAGACAGACAGACAGACAGACAGACAGACAGACAGACAGACAGACAGACAGACAGACAGACAGACAGACGGGAGAGAGAGAGAGACAGACAGACAGACAGACAGACAGACAGACAGACAGACAGACAGACAGACAGACAGACAGACAGACAGACAGACAGAGCCGCTAGTAACTTGCAAAAGCCAGCGGCACTTCAACACGTTTTGCTGGCAGCTTCCATGAAATGTACAACTGCACGAATCACCATACCGGATCGGCCGTCGCCCGGGTTACCAAGGACCGCGCTGCTCGACCTCATTTTCTTTTCGACAGTGGAAAATCAACTAGGAAGAAGAAGACAACTACTGACAATTGCACAATGGAAAGTCAGGACTCTCCTCGACCGAGAAGCAGCTGACCGACCAGAAAGACTCACGGCACAAGTAGCAATGGAACTTGCCAAAAACAATATCGACATCGCCGCCCTGTATGAAACACGGTTCTCAGAGTCTGGTAGTCTCAACGTCTTGGAATACTCTTTCTTCTGGAGTGGCAAACCCGAAGGAGAAAGAAGGGATGCCGGAGTGGGCTTTGCTATCAAAAAGGATATCGTCACAAAGCTAACAGAAATGCCACGGCCAGTAAGCGACAGAATCATGACGATGAGACTACATCTGAACAAGGACAACTTTGCTACAATTATCAGCGTGTACGCTCCAACAATGACAAACCCAGATGAAAACAAGGAGGCCTTCTACAACCAGTTGGCAAGTGTGCTCAGTGGCATCTCTCGTACAGATAAGCTACTGCTAATAGGATACTTCAATGCGAGGATAGGAAGAGACACTGACAAGTGGCCCTTGGTCATGGGCAAACATGGGATTGGGAAATGTAACTCCAATGGCGAGCGTCTACTGGCTCTGTGCTCTGAGTTCGAACTGATAGTGACGAACACCATGTTCAAGCAGAAGAATGAACGCAAGACCACTTGGATGAATCCTCGTTCCAGACACTGGCATATGATCGACTTCATCATCACGAGGTGTAGGGATAAGATGGACATTCACAGTACCCGAGCCATGCGTGGAGCTAACTGCTGGACCGATCACCAGATGCTGAGGTCAAAAGTAGCTTTCAGAATACGACAAAAACACAACAGGGAAGAGACGAGTAAGCCGACCAAGCTCAACACAGCAAAACTAATTACTATCAGCCATAGGAATAGTTTTGAACAGGAGATGGACAGTGCTCTCGCCCAATGGAAGGTGAAGGAAAGCTCAACACCAGACGAGGAATGGGCAGCTCTGCAGCCGGTCGTATACAACACAGCCAAGACATATCTTGGCAAGCCAGAGAGAAAACACAAGGGCTGGTTCGACCCCAACGACCAGGAGCTACAGACTTGTGAGCAGAAGAGACCAAGCCCACCATGGAATGTTAAAAAACAGCAGTACTAGATCTTCCAGTGCAGCATACAAAGATGCCTACAAAAACGCACCCGTACACAGATGTCAGACTGGTGGGAAAGGACAACATCCCGCAGCGCATTACCAAAACAAGCCTCGATGAGATTCCAACCATGGCTGAGATTGCTAGAGCAATCGCCGGCCTGAAAGATGGCAAAGCACCTGGGGAGATGGAATTCCTGCTGACGTATGGAAGCACGGAGGAATGATTGAATGAAAGTTTATTTAATAACAACAGCAACACAGGAATATACAATGTATTATGGGAAAATAATACAATACATAAAGGTAAAGACAATACAATATAATACAATTCCATAATTGGTGAATCGCTGCTGCTGTTAAAGGACATAGCAGAAGTCATATGACTGAAAGAATGGTATTTTGTTATCATTGTGTTTACTGTTCATAAATACGAAGAAAGTAGCGTCGACTTTAATCTTTTCTTAAATTGTTGCAAACTAGGCAACTGTGCTATGTCACTTGCTAGACCGTTCCATATGTGTATACCTCTGACAGTAATTGACAGTAGTCTGTGGGTGGTGTTCGCTTTTTTAACATAAAATAGTTAAAGGAGGAGACAATCTATTCAGCAGACTGCACCAACTAATCACCAATGCCTGGGAGGTGGGTTCTTACCACAAGCATGGAAGGATGCCAGCATTGTAACCATCTACAAGGAAGGTGATCGAACAGACTCTGGGAATTATAGAGGAATCTCTGTTCTTTCCATAGCAGGCAAGACAGTAACCATAAAACAAAGAATATATATAATATATACACGTATTTCGTTCATAGCCACTAGTAAGATTAAATGATTCCGACTGCTTTCATACTAAAACAATTTCATATGAAATTATGTTAGGTTCGAATTGTGCAATCAATGCTTGCGCAGTGGCACAGTGACGTGAACATCGGATTCTCATCGAGCGAAACCGGCTTTCAATCCTGTGCTGCAGTTTCGAATATTGGCAAGGTTCTTCCTCTCTCTATTGCTCCAGTTCATTCGGCGATATGAATGATTAAATGGCTTTACAGAGTGATGGATATTAC
>JAODUO010000881.1:122500-145000 GCA_025642075.2 Ridgeia piscesae | reverse complement strand
TTAGCTCTCTCTCTCTCTCTCTCTCTTATTGCTCAGACCGCATTGATACCCTGGAAAGAAAGGTATCTGATTTGGAGTTGCAATGTAACAATATTGATCTATTGTTCCATTTGTTCGCGCGGAGGGAATTTAAGGTTTCATGGTATTTCTGAACCAGACTGGGAGAAGTGAGGACACTAAGGCCAAAGTGCCGGCCATAATCAACCCCAAGATGGCAGTAACCTCCCCCATATAGTGGCGGGTTAAAAAGCACGTGTGGGTTCTTGGCACCCTGCAGTTTTGTAGGCTCTGGGTAAACCGGCCTTAATTCAAGTTAACATTTCACTATTTATGTTTTCACAGATACTTTGAAAATTAACATAATTTGTATGAATTGTCTTATCACACATAATCCCAGGAAACGATAGTCATTTATAGTCATAGCAGTTGAGTGTATCTATGTCAATTCCCGCTGCAGCACAAAGAGAGACGATGGCTTCAGCGACTGGTTAATAATAATAATATACTAATAACAATAACGTTATTGTCCAGTCAAGAATGGATATATGCTAAAAACAATATGAAAATGTTATAAGATAAATACATAAATGAAATTTTTTATTTTTATAAATTGCTCGTGATATACGAGAGCGTTTTCAGACATTGATTGCAAATATGGATGGTTCATTGAGCTGTTGTATCTATTTGATATATATGAATAACATTGTGTATTATAAAAATAATATAACTTGCTTGACTGTCTTAATTATGAATCTATGCTCATACCCAAATGTGGTTCATTTTATATTTCTTAAAAATTATCAAACTTCCGGTCCTAAAAGGTCAATCTGGATTAGAAGATAGATATCGTTACAAACCTTTTACCAGACATAAACCATTCCAAAGACATAAATAACAAGTAACTCTCAATATCCTTCCATGCTTCCTCCTCAAAAAGTTGGGGACACATTGATACCGAAAAATTATCAATAAATCACTTGCGAGCAGGTTCGCAAGCACTTATTTTAAGTTAAACATACATGTTGTTGATAATATTTGTAACTATTACATATACATTTTTGTTTAAACATCAATGTGTTCAGTACATCTGACTGCAATTTGAAGATCAGTATGCACAGAATCCCTATTGGCTAATTGTGTTGTAGTTCAATATTTTATAGATCTATGCCATTTTTTAAATGTACAGATTCATAACTAAAACGGTCAAACAAGTAAAAATTCCCTGGAAATGTAACCTGATATGCATATATATATATAAGGGGAATAACAAAAAGTTGATGACATATCTTATATCATCTGGCCATTGGTCGCGGTAATCATTTTAGTGTCGCTGATGGTGATTCGTATGGGACATTGAGTCTATATGTTTCATACATTCAGATATATATATATATATATATATATATATATATATATATATATATATATATATTGAATATATTAATTTAATTATATGTATATATATATATATATATATAATTAAATTAATAAATTCATTGTCATGTCAATCCTGTAGCAAGAAAAAACTAATTAACACTCAGTACATGTTTCATGGACAAAAACTTGAAACAGTTCCACAGGCAAAATACCTTGGCATAACCATACTTTCAGACATTCGGTGGAATGCCCACATAAGTAACATTTCTTTAAAAGCAAATACACCGCTACGCAACCTCCGAAGAAATCTCAAAGTTCCGTCAATTCAAATATAAATCAGGTTAACTTCGCAGCTGTACTGTCTGTGACACATACACCTTTACAGAGAGATAAACCAAATAGAAATGCTCCAACGCCGTGTAGCTCGATATGTCTTACCTCGCCATTACAACACCTCAACGTGTAACCGATAGGCTCCAGACGTTAGGATGGAGATCCCTATCAGACCGAAGAAATGATGCTAAACTATACATGATATATAAAACAACTAATGACCTAGAGGGTATACCAGCAGACATATTTTATCCTGTAATCAGAGTTACTAGAAAACAACATTCCTTGTCTTACCTTATCCCTCATTCCATATCTAATTGTCATTTGTATTCTATTTTCTATAAGTACCATTCGACTTTGGAATTTCCTCCATCAACACGTTGTAAATCAAAACAAACTGGATGCATTTAAGAACAGTATCCAGACTTTGTGCAGTATTCTACTATTTACACATAACTAGATATTTTGCATATATTACTGTTTACATGCACTAACGCCATTAATTACTGTTATGACATAATTTTATTGCACCCTAAAAATACAAAAATATTTCTAATTTTCCTTTTCGCCCGCCTGTTCCTATATCTGTATCACTAACTAGCAAAACGTCCTATGGACACATGACGCCAATGGTGGGTCGTCTGAGTTAATTGCTGGAAGTAATATAGCAGGCACAGGCTAGGCAGTATTCGGAAGAAGAAGAAAGAACACCCACAACCCTCAGACTTGGAACATGGTATAATGGCGGTGTAGCACTTACAATTTTCAGGCGTTTCTGCGCATGCGCGATATATATATATATATATATATATATATATATATATATATATATATATATATATATATATATATATATACATAATCATCAATGTGCAGTGAAAAGACAAAGCATTTACGAAAGCAATTACGCGTTGTTCGTTAGGATGTATATAATCTCTCAGCAAAGTTATTTGTCGCAAATTAACACGACGCAAACAAGTTTTGAGGCATATGTTGATAGCAAGTGTAAATCACGTGACTGTATCATAATCCGTGACAGTGATTTATTAAAAAAAACGTAATATGTTATTGCATTGAACGACATTTTAAGAAACTCTTCACAATAATCATGACAGGAGAGTTAACGAACAGCTTGTGGCATTTATACCGAAAATGCTTTGCTATTTCGCTGGACATTGATGATTTTACATTCGTTGCGCATGCGCAGAAACGTCAGTCGGCAATCATACGATGCTTTGCGCCGGAAGGACTTCCCCATAAAATTACGCAACAAGCGTCATACAATGAATGACGTCTTTGGCTTAGCCGGTTGGACGTCATTTGAATTCGTGCATCATGTATTTGCACATTGGGACAGCAGTAACCCTGTTTTTTCTATCTAGTGAGTATTTTAATACGTATTTATAATGAACGCTTGTACATGCGTTTAGTATTAAGGTGTCGCCAATTGAACATGCACGCCAATTGAGGCTTGAGTCTTGAATGAGCACGTGATGACATATCCAGTATTGTTCCGACCATTTGTCGGTGACAATGGTCACGGAAATCATGAATTTTAATCGATTATTATGGTGGTTGCCGTGGCATTAGCGGCAAGTACTTGTGTTTGGCGATCATGACTAATAATGAAGAGTGCCATTTTTCTCGCACTTCAGCCTGTTTGGGGCAAACGTATACCTGTGTTATGATTACGTGACATGACAACTTGTCAGATATAAGTGCTTATCGGAACCACAACGTACAGCAATGTAAAATGCAAATCCCATAAAAGACACATACGGCCTAAAATCGTGTTTATTATCTGCACTACGAAAATCGCTGTATGTCTATGATAGTGTGGTAACCTCTACATTAAATCGGACATTTAAGATAAAAGGTATAACACAAGATATATAAGACCTGATTTTCCTAGTATTCATCAGTCGGAAGCTACAACTGTCACCCATCGTTAGAATATTATTCTTGTGTCCAGTCCTCAATCAGCTCCAGTCGAGCAGAATATCGCCGTGACCCACTTACAGGCCCTATACATAATTATATTCTACTATTTCTAGTTCTGTTTTTTTCCTACACTGGCAACTGCCGTGCCATGCTATTGCATTGGCATTGGTGGCACTGACACTGTCACTAGCACTGCCACTGCCACTGGGGGCGGGGAGCGAATGCGAACGACTTACATATTTCTTAGAGTTACCGCCATTTTGGGTGCAATTTGCGTCAAAAAAATCGTTTTGTAGGTTACGATGTTTTCGTAAGTGCTATTCTCGAGAAGTTACGATAAGAATATTCGCAAATATGTCGTATATTTAATCTTTTTCGTAAAGGACAAGATACAGGTGCTGTGTCTTGCCCTAATCCTAACCGGCTATATGACAAGACGTAAATCTGACTAACACATCACGGCACATAATCCAAGAGTATGAATCCGTCATCAAAGATCGTAGCAACGTTACTATATATACCATACTATTTAAGTATGTATATGATGCCGATGATACAAAATAGGTTTTCGTTGTGTATTGGCGGAAACAAATTTTTTCAGTATGACATGTATGAATTCCTGTAACATCGATTCCGTCATTTGCTTGGTAAACAAATTGTTATAATTAGAAAGGTTGTTGGCATGCAGAACTTGCGAAAATAGACAGGCGGAATCAAAATATCGTATCGATGGCTAGAGCTAGGCAAAAAGCCGTGCGTCCTAACTCCTGATTATTTACATATAAGAACAGACCAACATGAAGCTAAACTTCATGGGTTTTCGTAAATGACGTTTGTGGCCGTGTTATTAAAATGTCGTCGTGTTATGCTCTTGGTATATTTTTGTACGCAGTGATCAAAGATTCAGGTGACACCCGTCCGCAGACGCAGACATATCTGCCGCCATAGAGCAATTAACACCACGCAGGCATAGGACGTACAGATGTTTGCGCAGGCGTCGTTTATGAAAGTTTGTCACTTCACTTTCGGAAGTACTTCCCTCAGAATAACACATATAATAGTTTCTTGGCAGAAATATGTTACGTTTGTATGTGATGTTTAACGTACTCCTTTCCATGTTTGTTTGTGCTGCTGCTGGCTTGTTCTTTGCATGGCGGCTGGTGAGTGTCGCGGTTTCGGCGCAGTGTGTCATTGCTGGAAGAATAACACGTCTAATAGTTTCTTTGCAGGAATATTACGAAACGTGCATTAGAGACTTGGCACTTGTATATAATTATTTTATAACGCAATTTGGTAATCATCTTCATCATTGTGCAGCCATAGTGTCCGGTGGTTGGGCGAATGCCTCGCATGCTGCTTCCACATCTACCTATCTTACGCTATTCTCTGCCAGTTGGTACCTTTCCAGTAGTCGTGTAGTTCGTCTCTCCACTTTGTCGCCGGTCTTCCTCTAGGTTTTTCTTTTCGTAGAGTTTCCAAATGGTGATACGCAATGTCCATCAGTTATCTCGTATTCTGCTGATGTGTCCTATCCACTTCCGTCTTCTGACCTATTCAATCACGTATGTGAACTGTCTTTTCTCTTACCGAGATGTTTGTTGTTCTGTCCCGGTATGTGATGTTTAACATACTCCTTTCCATCTTTGTGCCGCTGCTAGCTTGTTCTTTGCAAGGCTGGATGGTGTCTCTGTTTCTGCCCGTATGGCATTGCTGGTAGTACGCATGAGTTATAGAATTGTCTCTTCAAGCATGTTCCAGTGTTACCCTTAAAATATCGCTGTGGTTGGCCGTGATTCTTCTCTGAATCTCCTTGTCTTGGTTTCTATCTCTGTAGCTGTAACTATGTCCAAGGTAGACGTTCTCGATCTGAGTGTTGTTGACATATATTGGTGTGTCCTTTTCCATCATCACCTTTGTCTTCGACATGTTCATCTTCACTCCTGCAGCATTTATTGTAGTTCATGTTGTGTATTAGCGCATATGCGTATGGCGTCGGCGAAGCGAAGATGACTAAGATATTCGCCGTCTATCTTCAAGCCTCTGGTTTCCCAAGTCGACATATGCTTTCGAGTGCTGCCGTACACAGCTTGGGCGATATGATCTCTCCTTGTCGTACTCTCCTCCTGGTGTTGATCTTGTTGCTTTATTTGTGTAGGTGGACCGTCGTCGAGCTGTTGGTGAAGATGTCCTTCAACAGTTCGATGTACACATTTTCGATCCCCTGTTTTAGAAGCGATGTTAGTACTGCTTGTGTGTGCACTGAGTAGAAGGTTGTATCGTAGTCGCCGAATACGATGCAGAGTGGGATATTGTATTCTCTGCACTACTCGTAGAGTTGGTATACGAGGTGGATGTGGTCTGTCGTTGAGTATCTGCTTCTGCTTGCTCTTGGGGCTGATTTTCGTTAAGTTGCTTCTCTGGTCTTTTAGTACTTCCATGAGTACTTTATAGATGTTTGATAATATACATATAGGTCTGTAATTCTTGAGGCATTTCTTATTAACGAATATTATCACGTTAGCGTTGTTCCACGTTGTAGGTGTTCCTCTTTCTGATAAACATTTAGTGTACAACTTAGCAATTGTTTTCGAGATGGTATCTTCTCCTGCTTTCAGTGTCTCGATGTTTATGTTGTCGTTGCCTGTTGCTGTCCCATTCTTTTCTTGTAGTGCTGCTTCCACCTCTCATGATGTTATCTCTGGTACCTCTTCTGAGTCAGTGTAGACTATGGTACTCTGTTCACTATTGTATTGCTCGGATTCTTCTATTCGTTTTATGATTTATCTTGATCAGGGGTTTGTTAATAGCTTTGCTAAACAGCATAAAAACGTTGGACGAGCCAATTTTTGCCACACCAGTATATATAATTATACTTACAATATACAAATTAAATGTAATCACAACAACGGCTTGTGTCGGAGCTACACACAACTATTTTTCAGACCTATCCGTTAATTTGTGGAAATAATTGTATGTTCTTTCGTTGTATGTATCCACTTGTATTAGGTGTTGGTTTTGAAGGCAACTAACTTAAGCATAACAGCAACTATTTTCAGAGCCATATACGAAACAAACAAATGTTTTAATAAGTTAATCATATCTGGGTACATCTGAAAGAGTTTGTTATCATTGGATTAAATTTAACTTAATTTTATATAGCGGGACGGGAGAGGGAGGGAGTGAAGGAGAGACACACGGACATACAGACATACAGACATACAGACATACAGACATACAGACATACAGACATACAGACATACACACATACAGACATACAACATACAGACATACAGACATACAGACATACAGACATACAGACATACAACATACAAAATACAGACATACAGACATACAGACATACAGACATACAGACATACAGACATACAGACATACAGACACACATACAGACAAGACATACAGACAAGACATACAGACAAGACATACAGACAAGACATACAGACAAGACATACAGACAAGACATATAGACAAGACATACAGACAAGACATACAGACAAGACATACAGACAGACATACAGACAGACCTACAGACAGACGTACAGACCTACAGACAGACAGACATACAGATATACATACATACAGACATACAGACATACGACAACGAAAAGTATTTCATACAGACATCATACTGACATCGAAAGAATCGTATCAGGATAAGCATACAACTTAATAATAGCGACATACAGATCAGTACAGACAACGGACATACAGACATACAGACATACATACATACAGACATACACACATACACACATACACACATTCACACATACACACATACACACATAACACACATACACACATACACACATACACACATACACACATACACACATACACACACACACACACACACACACACACACACACAACACACATACACAGACACACTACACACATTCACACATGACACACATACACACATACAGACACACAGACAGACAGTCACACAGACACACAGACAGACAGACTACAGTACAAGCTACATACATACATACATACACTACAGACAGACAGACACACAGACACACAGACAGACAGACACACAGACACACAGACACACAGACACACAGACAGACAGACAGACAGAGACAGATATTTGGACACGGCGAATCATCAAGACATTTGAGACAACGAAAATTATTTGCTTACAGACATGTACTGCTCGTCGTTCGCGAAGTCTGACAACGTTGTTGCCTCGTCGTCGAAACGGGTGAACATCGCATTGACTAATTTCGTGCAAAACCAAACAGGCAATGTACCGATACGCCACACACGTCAAACCAACACAAGTACGTATTCGATCGTGAAGTGGTGTGTTGTAATGATATATTTTAATAAGTGATTGCTAAACCGTATGTACCAGGCAGACTTAGACGCATTGACGGACTTCGTTTTCGATCAAATTGACAACGTACCAATACGCCACATACGTCAGGCCAACAAAAGCAAGTAGTCAACTGTGTAGCGGTTTAGTGTAATTCTATTTTGTAATGTGTCCTTACCCATATGCCAGTTTATGTTTTAAAGAAAAATCGCATTCACGACGGGACGGGTTGTTTAAATAATAAATGCGTTTCAAGATAAGAATATTTGCGGCAACACGCGCCCCTTTGTAACCTTTAATGGAAGTGTCTTGACTAATATACGGCGTAAATCAAACAATACTGTCATAACGATTTATCTATTTACATATAAATGTACTAATAACTATTCATACGTTTGGGTAATAACTATTTTATTATATTTATATATCATCTCCTCCCTCTTCCTTTCCATCCTCCCTCTATCCCTACCTCCGCTCCTCCCTCCGTCCTTCACTTCCACCCGCCGTCCCTCCGTCTGTTCCTCCCTCCGTCCCCCCCTTCCTCCCTCCGTATCCCCTTCCTCTTTCCGTCCCTCACTTCCTTCCTTCGTCTCTCCCTTCCTCCCTCCACCCCTTCCTCCCTCAGTCCCTTCGTTCCTTCCTCCGTCCCTGCCTTCCTTCCGCCGTCCCTCACTTCCTCCCTCCGTCCCTCCCTTCCTCTCTCTGCCCCTTACTCCCTCCGTCCCTTCCTTCCTTCCACCGTCCCTCATTTTCTCCCTCCGTCCCTATACGTCATCTTATAAAATGTGAATACATTGAACACGTTGCTGTATCACGGAATGGTTATACACTGTAAAATCGGATAAACAAAAGACAGATTGTAACGTTTGAAAGCTAACTTATTATAGCGAGTTTTCGGTAGTCAAAGTTGTCGAGATGTGCGCGTTTCGTTTGTGAATTTTCTTCGTTAGAGGAATACAAGTGATTTTTTGTAATGTAGTGTATGTAAGAAATGTGAGGAGAAATTTGGCGGCTGTTGGTGGTCGTTTTTGTGGTTAGGTCAGAAAGTAACAAATACATAATAATACGCATGCACAGTTCACGCGCCGACCAAGAAGACTTAACTATGTCATTTTGTTTCTAATATGGCGTAGTTTATAGACTTTCTATGGCTATGTGTTCTAGATTTCTTTCTTGGTATACTGCTGACGTTAAAATATGATTGTTGTTGGAAGTTGTTACTTTTTATTAACTCTGTTAACCCCCCCATATGATCAAAACACTGAGTTTTGTTTCCCTTTAACCAAAGTAATAAGTGGTCTTCGAAATTGAACATTTGTTATTGAACAGTCATTCCTGCAGTTGATTACAACAAAATACTAATCTGCCTTTCGCAATTTAATTACATTTGCTTTAGTAGGTACATTTCATTTTTGGTGATGTTATTTTTCGGCAGAATTAGCCGAGCCGTGTTTTTGCATCTTTGAATAATATAAAATATGTGTAACTATGTGAATCTTCCCCGCTTCTGTTCGTGATGCAGGCTGCCGATGACGGCTGAAACGTCGACATGATTCGAAATGTATTAGTTATGATGTGGAGTAACTAATCTTACTTTAGCGTTGTATTCTTCCAACTCGATGACAATGTTTACGAATTCAGTATATGTTACTGCATTTCAGAAAAAATGAGTTGTCTTCTCATGAAATGCCAAAACGGAGCGACTTGTACGAACACAACGGATGGATACACATGCAGTTGTCCACACTCACATTATGGCGTACACTGCGAACGTAAGTTGGTTTAGACAGGGAATGGCATTGAGAATTGCCATTAATGAATTCTAACAGGCAGTTGCACATATGTCACTGGGCTGGTTTGAACGACGCCATCAACCCATCAACAAGCGAAATTCCTGCTCTCATATCCATGTACCCATCACCCCACACTAAACCAACGAGCCTACCACATATACGGTTATCCACCCACATACTCAACCAACCTCCCAACGTAAATATAGTGTTGTATATATATATATATATATATATATATATATATATATATATATATATATATATATATATATATATATATATATATATATATATATATATAATAAATATGATATAATAAAACATTTCCAATGATATATTATTGTTGTAGTGGTTTTTCATGAAAAGGCGGTGTTTTAACGGTATAATATTTGTCATCTTCAACAGATTACAAAACTTGTTCCTCCAGACCATGTTTAAATGGCGGTTCGTGCACTGATGTGACGAATGGTGTGACGTGCCAATGTTCGACGGAATATAGTGGCCATTTCTGCGAAAGTACGTATTTTATCGTAGCGAATAGTACAACAAAACAATACTTATCTTTTAACATTTGTATCACTGTTCCATCTTAATATTTATTTTAATCAATTGACAATTATAATTAATATGGTGTTATCATATAGTGTTTTTATGTATTTATTTACTTATTTATATTTGAAGACAATTATATTTGATGAGTTTTATTTAGTAATAACGACTGCATATTTCAGCATTGAAAGTATTATGATTTTCTATGTGATAATGCTATAATATAATAAATAAATAATTAGTAGTAGTAGTATTAACGCTAATTATTAATTCATAATGTCTTACAAAAATGTGAAGTTAATTTGTCACCATGTTCTGTTGGTAAATCGGGGAGTATCGTCCGTTCACATAGCGACAATGAGTTTTGGAACCCCCGGAATATAATAATTATGATAATATTAGGAAACAGACATTCAATTAAATTGGCGAAGAATCTGACGTACATTAAAATTAGAAGATGTACCGTGCGGTATAGCCATATTCATGTAGCAACATTTTCTGAACGTACCTTTTCCAATGTTACACCTATTCTTTGGAAACATATAAAGATGAGCTGGACATCTTAGGTGTCGCAAAATACAGGCAAAGCTGGACACAAACTCGGAGCCCTAATGAAGGTTGCTAACAAAAAAATGTGACGGGAGAGCCACAGGTTCACAGTGTAATTGATTATGCTTCACTATGCTATATTTTCTATACAAAGGGTATGTACCAGCAGGGGAGACTTACGCCCCGATGAACTGTCTGGCGCCTACAGTTGAAAGGAGGAATATGAAGTAGAACTACTAGTTACCCAGTTACTACAGCACTAGAAATGTTTTCAGAGATATGTGTTAAAACACCGCACATAACAACGATCTATCGCGGTACTGCTGAACCTCTATCGCCCGATCTATTGACCTATTATGTAATACTTATGTTGGGGACATTTAAGTTGAGTTGACATATTGTTCGACCCCACCTGTCCGATATCGTCAGTTTCTGTATATGCCCGTCGCAGTGGCTATTGCAACTGACCAAAGCATTACTAATCATTGGACTACATTTATAATGCATGTAAACTTGCTTAGATAACTACATCTGCTGTATGTCTCAGTAGCTAGAGGTTCGAATTACCGACTAAGAGAAACCTGCATATATGGACATATATGGATAAATCTGGATATATCCCAGAGAAGTCTAGATAGTGTTCATTGAACGAACAGGTCTGCCAGTGAGTACAGTGTAAAGCGCCTTGATCAGTTACGAGGGCCGGATGCAGCGCTATGTAGGAACTTACCTTTTCACTGTGGTTTCTTACTAACGTCTAATGTTATATAGGCTTTGCTATATTGCAGGAAAGGCCACTTGCCTTGCTATGCGTTGCAAAAACGGAGCGGGTTGTCTCAATAGAGCGTATGGATACCAGTGCATTTGTACATTAGGTTATACTGGTTACAACTGCGAACGTAAGTGATTGGTTTGTGTCGACACACTTTTAAAGTTATTAAAATAATCATATTAATTAATTCCAATCACCCAAACATCACGCACGTGGAAGGTAAAGCATTGCATTCGTTTGCTCGCGTGCGTACCTGAAACAGGCAAGGACAGTACCAACTACCCGTTCACCCCGCACGCACGCACGCACGCACGCACGCACGCACGCACGCACGCACGCACGCACGCACGCACGCATAAACGCTCGCAAGCACATACTGATTGCGTTAACAGTTAGTAAAAGTAGATACAATTGTGTATTTCATTTAATTTATTTGTCGGCCTGCCGGTAGATGGGTCGGTCGGTGGCTCGGTCGGTGGCTCGATCGGTCGGTGGGTCGCCCGCCCGCCGACCCACCGAATGGCTATATTTGAAATACATGTTTCACTTTTTTCTTTATGTATTTTAATCAAGTTATTATTATTAGTATTGCCTTTTTTAATGTTACGGCTTTCTAATCTGCTGTTTATTACATAATAATTCATTGTATTAACGTATTGGTATTTCTTTATCCGCGTCAGGACTAAAACGGTGTACCGACAGTCCATGTAAAAATGGCGGCTCGTGCACTGACAAGATGTCTGGTGTGACGTGCAACTGTGCGAAGAACTTCGTAGGCCAATTCTGCGAAAGTACGTTTACTGCAGTAGCATGTAGCTCTACAGCATACATTACTTGTAATGTTCCTCGACATGTGATACGAATATTTGGCATAAGTTTGGTTTTTGTGTTCGATTGATTTGTATTTCGTTGACTTAGCGAGGTTGTGTTTCGTGGCCTCCGCAGAGAATGATAACTAGCGCGATGTTCGTAGTGTTTCTCTAACTCGATATGAAGACCTATTACCGAGTAGGATGTAGACTTCATCTGCAGATGCAATTACAATATAGCTTGGTCTGTGTAGTTGATGTCCGGCGCTGCCAACGTTCGATTATGTGTAGTAATTTAGTGACAAAACGCAAGCGATAGTCTCCCCAAACGTGTCAGACTTGATATTTCATTCCGCGAAGCCTTGCTGCCAACGGCCTCCAACTTGCTCTTCGCAAATAAGTCGTCTCTATCCCTCTGTAATCGTCGACATTTACACATGTGCACAGCGATAACGTGCATATAATGTCACCGGGATTCATTGTCATGGCAATCAACATCAACTGATTCCGTCTGCATCCATCACAGTCCTTTTTTGGACATGGCCAGGTGCCTGGTTGGTATTTCGGAAAAGCCCTACACTTGGACTATTCAAAACATCTCATATTATGTTACTGGAGTGGACTAACATACTAAGGATTGATGAATGTTCTTGGCTTAAAAGTAAATGTTAATTCATCAACTCAAGTGCTTCAAAATATAATATGTTTGGCATCATTTGAAGGGCATATCAGCAAGTTTTTCAGTAATATTATTACAGCAATAAAGAAAATGTGTAGTTAAATCGTATATTGTGTAAGAGGCAGTATAGTTTTGGCGATTATGTAATTAGAGTCTGTATTTGTGGTAGCCAGTTAGAATGTGCATGTATATGTAACGAGAATAAAAACAATACAACGTTGACAAATCGTATACAGATTGTCAACGGATGGATGGATACGCCAGGTAGGTATGGAGAATAAGCAACGTTATAAAGATAAGTTCTTAAATCACGACGGAATTATATAACAGTATCACCTGATCTAATAATAGGAGTACGTATGTTCTAAAGAGTCACACAGCTATAGAAAGACCTTAGTTTTATGTATGTCAGGTACATACATGAAAGTGCCTGTTATCTAATGGCACAATCCTTAAACGAATACAAGAAGCCAACGCAAAAAAAGTATACAGTGGCACAGAGTGAACAATATGCGGATACCGAGTCACGACCATTGGTATGTCATTCTGAACAAAGTGTAATCGTGGGACATCCTTAAGCGCAATAGTCTAGAAACAGGAGTTACAATAATTAAACTTATAAATGACGAGCGCAGTTGCAATATGTTTAGAAATTAAAAGAAGCAAATACAAGTATATATAGTTGTACCTTATCCTTGTTACCAGGAGGCACGACATGTGCTGACATTACGTGTCAAAACGGCGGATCATGTGTCGAACTGACCGGAGGGGGAGTCGAATGTACATGTACGTCTGGCTTCATTGGAACACACTGTGAAACACGTACGTTTCAACGTCAGTTAATTGACTTATCTGACTGTTTTTCCTTTCACGCACGATGTATCAATGGTCTAAGTCGGGGGTGTTTAGACAACTCGTCTGACACCCACACCCACATATACACACACATGTGTTTATATATATATATATATAATATATATATATATATATATATATATATACGACTGACTTGGGAAACCAGAGACAGACGGCGCTTCGCTGACGACATATTCACAGGCGATTATACACCACATGAACTACAACAAGAGCTACATGCAGTGGCGTAGCCATAATTTGGAATTGCAGGGGCAACCCAATAACCAAGTAAACTATATATATATATATATATATATATATATATATATATATGTATGTGTATATTCAAACACAACTCGCTTAAAATAAATACCTACATGACAACCAAGTTCACAGACCAATGTAGCTGGCAGTTCAGAAAACCATTCACAGGAGGCGTCAAAGTTAGAAAGTAACAGAGAAACGATTTAATATTAAAGAGACACGAACCCAAAGCCAATATATGACATTAGTCTATAGCCGGCCACCACATTCATCACGCTACTCTCCCAAACCTACTGCCAAAGAGTTATGAATACTAATATATAGTCACCTACTCTGATGAAACAAAAATTTAACATCCCTATCTTAACATAGATGATGTGGCTTTGGCGTTCAACTAGTACATTCATAACATGAAACACTTGGATGAAAGTCGAAGGTGTGATGGCAGACAAATGCATATCACGTCAACATAAAGGAAATGTGTCCAGCTCGTGTGTTACTCCGGCATACATTACAGACGATGGCACTAACAGAGCAACAACAGGTTTGCGAAAAACAACCTGGTAAGAATAATCGTGAGATTTAAGAGAGCTGATAAGAGAAAATGTATGGCATGAGAGTGGAGGTTGGAATGAAGAAATGTAAGAAAACGCGGTGAGGAATCCATGGGTTGGTCATGTAGAAAAATGGGATATGAAAAACTGGCAGAGAGCAGATGCACAGAAAGTGGAGGGGAAATGGAGGCGAGGAAGATCGAAATTGCGATGGGGGATTGCATTAAAAGTGACCTAGAAGGAGTGGGACAAGAATGGATAAAGATAGATAGATAGAAAGAATTTCAGACTGATTACAGAGAACGTAATAAGCAAAAAGTGAGAAGAAGAAAAAACAATGAAAAAGGAATTAATGGTTTTGAATACTTAATAACCATTATCCATCATATACATTGAGAATATTTTCATTGCTCTGTCAACTATTATGCTACACCCAGCGACAGAAATGGAGATTTCCTAACTCATAATAATTGTTATATTAATTACGACAATTGTTTGTGAAAGGGTAGGACTGGGAAAGAAAAGTGTACACAGGCATCCTGAAACCCACTGTACTTTGTGACTCAATAAATCAGGCAGCCAGTTATTGCTCCTCGGTTTCCGACCATCCTATTTTTTTCCGGGATTGGGGGCCATGGCCCCCTGCCCCTCCCCTCTGGCTACGCCACTGGAAAGCGACACACCAATAAATGTCAACAACACTCAGATCGAGAACGTTGAAAGCTACATCTACCTGGGACAGATAAGGAGCACCAGAGACAAAAACCAAGACAAGGAGATTCAAAGAAGAATCACGGCCGGAAGGGCAGCATTCGCCAAGTACCGCGACATATTCAAGGGTAACATTGGAATATGCTTGAAGAGTTACTTCTAAAACTCAAGCGTACTTCCAACAATGACATACATGGGCACTCACTAACCAAGCAAAGAACAAGCTAGCAGCCGCTCAAACAATGATGGAAAGGATTATCTTAAGCATCACATACCGGAACAGAAAAAAACAAACACCTGGGTAAGAGAAAAGACAAAGGTCACCACCTAGACACGCTACGAAAGGAAAAGACAGAGGAAGACCGGTGAAACGGTTGAGAGACGAACTTTACGACTATTGGAAGGGTACCATCTGGCAGACGATAGCGCAATATAGGCATATTGTGAACACATATTAGCCTTCTGCCATGTATAATATATTATATATATATATATATATATATATATATATATATATATATATATATATATATATATATATCATATTTTATATATACAATGACATACGCATCGTCTGCCAATGGACCTTCCAATAGTACTATATATATATATATATATATATATGGAATATATATATATATATATATATATATATATATACAATGAACAGTCAAGTATATGTACAAAACACACACGTACACCGCAAAATGTCTATATTATTAATATAATATCCATATCACACACACACACACACACTATACTCACACACAACATGCACATCTGCACACAACGCAAAAAACTGGTATGTGTGCTTGCTGCATGCACATACATGTGTGTGTGTGTGTGTGTGTGTGTGTGTGTGTGTGTGTGTGTGTGTGTGTGTGTGTGTGTGTGTGTGTGTGTGTGTGTGTGTGTGTGTGTGTGTGTGTGTGTGTGTGAATATGGATATTATATATATATATATATATATATATATATATATATATATATATATATATATATATATATATATATATGATATATATATATATATATATATATATATATATATATATATATATATATATATATATATATATATAACAATACACACACACAAACACACACGCAGGCATATATATATATATATATATATATATATATATATATATATATATATGCATATATACATGCATATACATATATGCACACACACACACACATGTATGTGCATATATGTATGTGTGTGTACGCGTGTGTGTGAATGTGTGTGTGTGTGCGTGCGTGCGTGCGTGTTTGTGTGTATGCGTGTTCGTGTGCGTGTGTGTGTTGTGTGTGTGTGAATATGGCATATTATATTAATATATCATAGAACATTTCTTGCCCGGTGTACAGCTGTGTGTTATTGTACGGAGGCTGATGACGTATTCAATGTTTACAGTTCGGCATATTGTTTCCAAAGTACAATTAGTTTTATTTTCAACTTGGAAAAATAGCTATTGCTAATAGCAGATGTTTTTGGAAATGACGTTCATACGATATGTAAACTTGATTTAACTGTTTATGTCTGACATGTTTGTGTTAATTAGCAGCACTGTAGTTTCTTATCATACAATATAATCTTAAATATGCCTTGCTCTATTACAGGAAAGATCACTTGCCTAGATAAGCTTTGCAAAAACGGAGCGACCTGCACCAATACAACGAATGGATACCATTGCGCCTGTCCACTAACTCATGGTGGTCAACACTGCGAAAGTAAGTGACTCTTTTGTCGGAAATCACGTTAAAATTATCACAAATCACTAATGAATTCCAGTTAATCAAAGATCACGCACGTGCGCGAGCACACACTACTTGTGTTATCAATTGACGAAATCACAAATAAGCATAAAACCCAAAGCGAAATGAAATATATATATATATATATATATATATATATATATATATATATATATATATATATATATATATATGATATATATATTGTCATTTCGCAAAACTTGTTCGTCAGCAATATATATATGTATATATATATATATATATATATATATATATATATATATATTTGCTATTGTTCTAGTTTTGTTTTCGTAAAAAAGAAATTCTCTTATCGTTATTCTATTGATTTATTTATTGGTGACAGGACTCAACAATTGTTCTGACAATCCCTGTGATAATGGCGCCTCGTGCTCTGACACAGCGACTGGTGTGATGTGCAAATGTGCGAATGGCTTCATAGGCACATTCTGCGAAAGTACGTATACTGCAGTAGCATGTAGTTACAAAATATACGTTACTTGTAATGTTCCTCGATAATCCAAAAATGTAACAAAAAGGTAAGTTTTGAGGTAAGTTTACTTAAGGGATTCGATCTGTGAATTTAGGACCGGCATTCATTTAAAACGAGACTATATTTCGTGACCTCTGCTAAGAGAGATAACCCAGTTGACTCAATGAAGAACTAGGTGTAGTAGTATGTATCTGTTATGTAGTAGGATTGTGACTGGTTATTTATTTGCTAGGTATCTGGTGGGATTTTTTTGAATATGCCGACAATTTGACTACTCAAAACATAATTAAGCTTCTCATAGGGTGGCGTAAGTACCAGGGATTGATGTTTATCCCCATGTATTAATAATAAAACGTGGCGTAGGGGTAAAGAGTAATGCATGTCATCAACTCATGACCCCGAAAGCTGTAGTAAGTACGGTGTCATTTGAAAGTGTCTTGAACACACTTGCCAGTTGTGGCATAATATATTGTTTTATTCCCAGGTCCCCTGACGTGTGCTGACGCTAACATTACATGTATAAACGGTGGATCGTGTGTTATAACGAAAGAAAGGGAAGCGAAATGTAAATGTCCGGCAGACTATACTGGAGACATGTGTGAAGGTACGTACGTAGCATTGCATTAACCGAGTCTGGGTATATCATTAGTCGTGTACTCATTTGAGTCACCATCTCTAGACGGACGACACACAGAGTTATATATCCTAGTCTGCTCATGGTGCAAATTGTTCCTCGCAGCACCTTAGAAATTGTCTTGATGATAATGTTCTACTGGATGACTGAGAGTAGGTTAGGCATATTTTATCATTGGCACACAGACGCAGCGTGAACGAATTACGAATATTTACTACCTCTAGTTTGTCATTGTGCTAACCCTGAAGTTTCAACAAGGAATTTACGAATACGACTATACGAACATGAATATATTTATTTCAGGTAAAACATATACAGTTGGTACATACACATAAATAGCCTGTAAAAGGTAAATATGTTAAACAATGAATAGGTAAAAATTAAATAAGGGGATAAGTTAGATATGTGTTAAAGGGTAGTATAACATATAAAATAATATGCAATACATATGATAATAAAAATGCAGTTTATACATATTGAGAAACACAATTTGAAAATTAAAATGTTAAAAACTGAATGAATAATATAAAGAAATTTATAACCTGTACAAACAGTATTAATAACTTAAAAATAATAGTAAATATTTATAGTCTTTAAAATATATACACCACAAAGTTGGTAATGTGGTAAAGTGGTATTATCACAAAAAGATCTTGCATTTATAGTAGCCACTTGGATATTTCCTCTAACAGCCGGCCCAAAATTCAGATTAATATTTCCAGCTTATTATTTCAATGGTGGCACAGAGCGAGGGATTGGTAGTAACTTCCTATTATAACAAATTTGAAAATATGGCGCGCTAAGCAACATGTAAATAGAATGATGTATTCTAGTGTGATTAGGAAACAAATGGTTTCTTTCGGTAGAATTTAATAAGACAAAAACATGTAGCCACAATATATAAATAAAAATTCTTAGCCATGGGTAATAATAACAAAATACGATAAATGTAATCATTTACTGATTAAGTGAAAACATCAACTATTTAAAAAGGGATATGTGCGTGTGCGTGTGCGTGTGCGTGTGCGTGTGCGTGTGCGTGTGCGTGTGCGTGTGCGTGTGCGTGTGCGTGTGCGTGTGCGTGTGCGTGTATGTGTACTTGTGTGTAAACAAAACTTAGAACACGAGAATAAGTATTTAAATATTTAATTTTAAAATACCCTTCCTAGCGAAATTAAAGTGTTATGAAATAAGTGTCGGTCGTTTTATTTTCTGTAAAAGCAATGTGCGTATTTAAAAATAAAGCTTTTTTATTTTATTCAAGTCACTTTCTCTGCATCTAATATCTAAACTTAACCAACAATAATGAACCGCACAAAATTGTATGTACATCGATCCTATAAATGTGCGTGTAAGCGTGTCGAAATTTCATTTTCCTTTCAGAATCAGTACAGGCAGATTCAGAAGGCCGTAGAGCACTATTCATCATCGCGCTGGTTTTGGTGATCGGCTGTCTCATTGTGGTGTTCGTAGCATTCCCACTCATTCTGATCCAGTAAGAACCTGTATTCATTCACTCCTCACGCTGAGGCAAACATTCTCCAATCTGTTCCCATCGACCTTGAAGTTACCCCTGTCGTTGACACCATAAACACATTACCACATGTCTAGTTCAACCAGCGCACCCATATATATATATATATATATATATATATATATATATATTATATAAGAGAGAGAGAGAGAGAGAGAGAGAGAGAGAGAGAGAGAGAGAGAGAGAGAGAGAGAGAGAGAGAGAGAGTGCATGGTTGAGTTGGTAATGTGGCAATGTGTTTATGGTGTCAACGAGAGGGGTAACTTCAAGGTCGATGGTAACAGACTGGAGAATACATCAAAACGTTGTCGTATGCCCTACGTGGAGTAGCAAGACGTTACACTGAAGTCATTGTAATGTATCTTTCAAACATTTTAGCGTGCGTAACGCTGCACTTTTTCACAAGCAAGACTGTAGAAGCGCAGTGGGGATGGGATCTCTTTTTTCTAAAACTGATTTTAGATTTGCATTGTTTTAATTCGATAGGCAGGTTGTTCCAGTGGCATATGCTTGTATAAAATAAGTAAATTTACCCAACACTCTTCACTCTTGGACTAACACATGCCAAGTGGTTGGCTCTTGGGGGGTATCTATGGTATACCATTTCAACATTTGCTCTTAAATATTCTGGTGCCTGTACATTTATAATATTGAACATGTGGCCCAGTTTTAATTGTTCTACTCTACAATCTACAGGGAGTAAACCAACGGTCTTAAATTCATTAGCTCCGACATGGAACCTTGCTGGAGCATTTGACCAAAAACGAACTATTTTATTCTGACTACGCTGTATTCTGCACTTCATTTTGTTGACAATCCATTATACCAATCCAAACATATGTAGTCAAAACTACATTGAATCAAAGATGAAATTTGTATTTTTTATATTACAATTTCTGGCGTTCCTATACAAAAACATGATAGTTACGCGTAAATAGGATGCTTTGATTCAATGGCATTTCCATTACATATAATATTAATAGTGTTACATTTGCATAATGTTCTATTCTTTCCAAACACAATTGAAGCGACAACGTGTTGTTGATTATCCAGTCATTCAAGAAAAGAATAGATGTCCAAGTATAGAACGTTGTGTCACGCCGCAAGTGATACCTTTAGCCACAGACATTATTATATCGACAACGGTAACCTGTACTCTACCCGTCAGATACGATATAAACCAACATATAGAGAGTTCATCAACACCTACACCCTTACGTTTCTTCAAAATAATGGTATGATCCGCAGTATCAAACACTTTTTGCAAATCCATCAATACTATACCTATGTAATTGCCATTATCACGCTCTTGCTTAATGTAATAGGTCAGGTGGATCAAACATGTATCGATGGAATACGACGACCGAAAACCAGATTGAAATATATATAGTAGTCAATGTTCCGTTAAAAACTTTTTTAGTTGGTTGAACACTATTGTTTCGAAACATTTAGATATTATACGTAGCATTGAAATTGGTCTGTAAATCTCAACATTAGTCTTATTCTTCTTTTTGTATAATGGAATAACCCTAGCCACCTTTAAATCAATTGGGATATTTCTAGTAGTTATAGATAAGTTTACAATGTGAGTTAGTGGTTTTGCTATAATGGAAGAACCATCTTTGATAAAAACTTCCAGGAAGTTCATCTAAGCATGTAGCCTTGCTAGCGCCAATACTATTTAATAGACTATAAATTTGTACCAAAGTTACACTAACTAGACCAAATATATTATCTGAAACAATTTGTTTATGATATAATAACATCTGAGCATCCCCAAAACTGCCAGAACATGGTGGTTGCTCCTCAAAAATGGAGGAAGCAATAGAAGAATAATCGTTAAACTATTCTGCTACCTTTCGTTTGTCAAGCCATGCTTCATTGTCAATGTTTAGACTAATACTTGTTGGTGTTGTGCTACATTTTGACGATGAACCAATCTCTTTAAGCTTTTTTGGTCAGTTTTGATTTTCATTTTACAACATATATATAATTCTGAGATTTACCTTTTTCTTTTTATATTTGACCTGATTTCTATGGTAAACAAACAATTTGCGGTCCGATAGATTTGTTGACTTTCTAAATTTTCGTAGTTATTAAATTTGATCAATTTGTCTGATTAAGTTAAGTATTTAACTTAATTACCTGATAATGTAATAAACTTACTGCCTGATAATGTGACAAATTGCTCTTGCCTGGTAATGTAGTTCCTTTCACCTGATAATGTAATAACGTACATATTTCACGTAGGAATTAGTCGTTTTCGTGGATTTCACGTTGATTTCTTACACTTCGTTCAATTTTGTCGATTTCGTATATTTAATAATACTGCAATTTTTGCCAATTGGATAATAAAATGGTCTTTTTACATTAAATCCAATATGCTGATTTCAAATCTGAAGTTAGATTTGTCCCAACAGGTCAGTATTGTGAGTTATACATTCTCGCACTATTTGTTATACGTTCTCGCACCATTTACAAATGACGGATTCCCTTTCCATGCTATAATGTAGATGTCGTAGAATTTGC
>JAODUO010000881.1:117500-120000 GCA_025642075.2 Ridgeia piscesae | reverse complement strand
TGACTTTAAAATGGCATAACGTTGTAATTTATATAACTATTAAAATATTGCTTGCAACATTTAGAAATACATGGGAGTAATACATTTTCAATACTGATTTTTTCCATACTAATTAATCCAGTTAATTAGCTATTATTAGTTACGTAGTGCACCAAGTTAACAGGCCAAAACATTATAATTAAGACCAGCCGAGTCCATAAATAAGAAGATATTTATACATATTATGCAGTGTGCATAACCACATTTATTACGAGAATAAATATACATTAACTAGTCATGTAATAATAAATTAGTTAATATGTGATAATTAGGATATAATATATATTAAATAGTCATGTAATAATAAATTACTTAATAGGTGATAATTACCAGGCAACCTCGACAGACAGAAACCTCTTTGTAAAATGCCACAATGTCCATGAATATGTTTATAATATAATTATAAACATGAAATTTGTAAAAAAAAAAAAAAAAACCACCTTACTTATGGCAAGATATATAACTTAAAATAATTATGTAAAAAGAATCATTAATAATAAATAAATTTATAAATCAGTATACAATTAGCAGCCGTACTTCGTATATACACATGAATAAAAGGCCATAATGTCCATAATTATTAAGACATTTCCACATTAATTACGGTAGTAAATATACATTAACCAGACATTTCATATTAACGCTAACTTAATTAATAAGTTAATATTGACTAATGTTAGCATGCTAACTCGGCAAATGGTTATGTTTTGATGAAAGCCTGCAGTAAATAATTATGAAGTAAATATAATTTATGCAATGTTTAGAACCATATGAAACATTATGATCTACCATTGATAAATACATGTTATTAAATAATAAAAATAATAACTTTATTAATAAATATTATCTAAATAACAAACTCAACAGATTAATGCATGACAATGAAGCACAGTTGTCATACTTCACTTGTTTATGGGTGACCGTATGTTTACAGGTTGGACAAATGCTGCAGGCTCAGTAGAGACCAGTAATAAATGTTTACCGTTTCATAATATTCTGCATTTTAACATGAACTTGACGAAGTAATGTTTATAAATGTTCTAGGTGTTTCGTCACTGACTCCAACATCTCGTGTGCCAAATGCTTCTTTCTGGGTTACCCTCCATAGGGATAAAGTGCACGACGAAGAAGCTGCTCACATTACCCCACCTCACAATACTGTCTTTTTGCTATATTCACAATATTCTGCAATATCTACACAGGAATGTTCATAATCCAGTGTGTCGTACAGAAACCATCTAATTCCAGTGCCCTCTAATTAAGTTGTAAAGTGATGTCTGTATTATTCAATGTGTATTATGTGTCACATTCAGCGAGATAAATTGTGTAGAATTATTTAGTGTATGCAGATGATGCCTATGATATATTGACGACTTTGTAGGCTATGTACCCTCACAGTTAACTGAGAGATAGTTGTGTTCAGGCAATGCAATAATCCTGTGTTCATATCTATTAAAACTGCAGTGTTTATGTCAAGTTCACAGGGACTGTATCTTTAGACAGCATAAATATGTTGCTATGTCATCTTCAGCCAGATGAAGCTTGTAATTATGCATACACGTAATGTGTGTAACTTTCAGGTGGGAGATTTCTGAAATAAAACAATTCAAAGTGCATGTAATAACTACAATAATTAATCAAACACATTATGTCAGAATTATTGTATATCCATGCCAAGCATTTAAATACATAAACTAGAAATAACAAATACACAATTCTTAGTAATGCTTACATTTCTAGAAGTAATTGCATTATTATTAATTATAATCAGGAATAGTTGTAGTGATATTTTATTCACAACAATATGTCATAAAACAGGATCAGAATAAATAAATTGCACATGAACAATCATCAAAATATAAATAACACAAATCAATAATAAATACAAGCAAATGGCAGTCAATATTGAAAACAGTTATCAATGCCTAACTGGGTTTGGGCCTAGGCATAGGCCAAACAAGGGCAGGTATAAACTGACAGCACAGAATGACAGATCGGTTAAATGATCGGCTATTGTTAAACTGGCTTGAGCTTAACAAATGATTATGAGTAATTAAACATTACATATAATTCAAATATATGAACTTACACCCATGGCAAAATTGGTTAAAACTTGCGTCAGTTGTCCAAGAAAAAACTTAGCATTGCCTTCGGTATTGTTTACGCCATTACGCCGGCACCCCGATGCATATTATAGGTCATGTACGACGAAAATAGAATTAAATAACCCATTTAGAACTACACTGGAGATAGCCATAACATTTGCCAAACTAGGTACAGTCATCGTGTAGGAAAATTCTCACTATTATTGAATTAAATAGTTTTATTCACCGCAAGAATCCTCTCGATGTTCGGCAACTTCGTCGCAGTGGCTCGCAGACCGGAAGTGGGGAGTACCTCTTTTGCGCTCATGACCTTTGCAGCCAACTCCGGCGCTCGCGAAGCGCCGCGAGCGGTTGAG
>JAODUO010000881.1:87500-112500 GCA_025642075.2 Ridgeia piscesae | reverse complement strand
AATTTTATTATATGCAAATTAGTGCTGCCAGAATGGAAACACCTATTTTATCCAATACTGTTAAAAGTATGCATGATACTATCATACACAAATGGTGCCTATGCCTATGTTGTCTAGGTCAATGGTTACGATAAATACTATTAGAAAGTTTTAGCGCATATATTTATTCCAAATATGCATATTAACCACCGGCTAACATCAGGTGTCCAAGTGGGCCATATACAGAGCGTTTTACCTGGTGGATCCATGGCACGCTTAGTCAAAGGGTACAGAGAGTCATACAAGTGTATACCAGCCATAAGATCGAACTTGTGTGCTCTCATCAGAGAACAACGTCTGGTCCGATAATTTTGGGGAATTTTATATATGCAAATTAGTGCGGCCATTCTCGAAAAACTAATTTTATTCAATATTGACAAAAATATGCATGATACTGTTGAAAAATGGTATATATATGCCTATGTTTTCAATGATACGATGCGATGCGATGCGATGCGGTGCGGTGCGGTGCGGTGCGGTGCGGTGCGGTGCGGTGCGATGCGATGCGATGCGATGCGATGCGATGCGATGCGATGCGATGCGATGCGATGCGATGCGATGCGATACGATACGATACGATACGATACGATACGATACGATACGATACGATACGATACGATACGATACGATACGATACGATACGATACGATACGATACGATACGATACGATACGATGAACACAATTTGAAAGTGTTAGCATGTATTTATTCCAAATATGCAAATTAACCACCGCCATTATCGCAAAACGTACTTTCTTCTGAAAGTATTCATGCTAATGTGATACAAAAAAGCGTCTACATATTCATTTTCATGGTCAGGGATTATGATTAAGACAAGTAAATTTTCATAAAATACATACATTTGTAATTTTATGCTAATTAGCCGATACAACCATTACCTAAAGACGTATATATGCTTTAAAACGTTTGCCGTTTGCATGATAATATCAAAAAAATTGTGTAAATAGACATATATTCACAGTAGAGAATAACGACAAACATATCATCAAATGCATATGATTAGTTTATTGTCAAACAAGTCTTGTTTAATCTAACAATTGATGTATCTCCAAAACGAATTTACCTTTATCAAAAAACATAGACATTATAGTGTAATGAAGCCCAGTAAAAATATCAATATATTATGTTTATGACATTGAACGTTTTCAAATCAGTGGTCTTTTCCTGAGTGGGCAACACACGAAACACCACTGTCTCTAAACAAAGTGCTCCTCATACGTGTGCTCTGCTTTGTTATCTCCTTCCTTCTATGCATCGTTCCGTATTATGTATGAGATGCAACCCCCATCGGCTGCTGCACATGCACAGTAGATAATGCATGCCGTGCTATTTTTGTGGCAGTTACAACTCCAGTGCTGCGTGTTTTCCCCTCTGACTTGCAGCTACAGTTTACGACATCAATGAAGTCCAGTGTGAATGCAAGGTGCATGAAGAGGTCTTTGCTGATCAGCGGCATTCCACAGCATCATATGAAGGTGTGCTCTGCGAACATGAAGATATAGGGTCGCTTCTCTGACGGGTAATGCCATGATGCGCATAGGCCTATCCTTTTTCTTTGAGGAAATTCTGTAATGGGCCTCACTCATCGTGGTTCCTAGTGATTAGACACGTGGTCGCGAAGATTCTTTGAGCTGTTTCCATGAGGCCTGGATGTGTGGCATCCTCTTCACCCAGCATCTTGAACAACTTAGTTAAATTACCCGCCTTAGGAAGCTAGGAATATACAGTGCACTGATTTTACCTTACTAAAATAGTAGGACACATTGTCTCATCCACTAACACCATGGATACCCATTAGCTGCGAACACGGCTTGGTACAGTTCGCGTTGAGATCCACAACCACTCCATTCCAGCGCACCATCTACACACAAAAATGCAATTGCACATTCCATACCAAGTACACTAACATCACAAAGACATCAGTATCATCACTGAGGATTCTGCTTATATCCACTTTTTAGACATAACTAAATCTTTTGCACGTATTACTGTTTACATGCACTAAATACTGTTATGATATAAATTTATAGCATACTAAAACAGAAAAAAATTGAAATTTTTTCCTACATCACTAACTGGCAAAATGTCTTATGGACACGTCACACACATCACGCCAATGCGCGGGTCGTCTGACTTGATTGTTGGAAGTAGCATAGCAAGTACAGACTAGGCGGTATCCGCAAGAAGGATAAGATCACCCACAACACTGAAGTTTTTAACATGGGATAATGATGGCACAACCTTTGATGACGGCAATCCCACGATGCTTTGCACCGGAAGGGTTTCCCCATAAAATTACGCAACAAGCGTCATGAAACGAATGACGTCTTTGGCTTAGCCGGTTGGACGTCATTCGAATTCGTGCATCATGTATTCGCACCTTGGGACAGCAGTAACCCTGTTTTGTCTTTACAGTGAGTATTGTAATACGTATTTACAATGAGTGCTTGTACATGCGTTTAGTACTAAGATGCCGCCAATTGAACACGCACGCCAGTTGACGCTTGAGCCTTGACAGTAGTAAACAATTACGACTATTTTGTATTTACGTAATTTTCGGCTACTCGCTATGTCAAGGACTAGTATAGTTGTTACAGTGAATGTAAAATGAGGTTTGTGAGCATGTCTTTTGAACAATTATTTAAATATACAAAATACTCACTGGTCCCCGTGGCATGTTTAAAGGGCAAAAAAGGCAACGGTTTGGTGTTATGCACCTAAAAGAGTTTACACAAACTAACCATTTGCATCTACAATCAAATTTATCACATTAGTAGTTTCCTCAGAAAGTGGTGTTAAAGTGGGTAAATCTGGCTAAATCACCGACAGCATGAACGGGCCAATCTTGTTCGATACAACCAATCAAAATCCAGCTTCTATCTGCATTTTGGAAAAGTAATACGTCACGGTGCCGACATAACAGAGAGCCAAGCGGTTCGTTAAAAGTGCCTTACGTCGATTTACAACGAAATCGCGACAGCAATATGCCACACTGTTCCTCATACGCGTGTAGTAACACTACAGTGAAAGGCAGTATCAGAAAGATGTCTTCTTGTTAACCTTTGAATCGAGAAGAATTGAAACAGTGGTTCAGTGGATTCGTTGCCGTTGTCGTTGCCGTTGGGACAGACACAGCGCGGATGCTAGACGACCCGATTTGATTGACCTAACCACGAAAAAGACCACCAACAGCCGCCAAACTTCTCACATATCTTACATACGTATGCATACACTATGTTATAAAATAAAATCTCTTGCATTCCTCTAACGAAGAATTTTGTTATAACAAACGCGCAGTTCTCGAGTACAACTTCTTCGGTCGCCAAGAAGTACCGTAAAATCGCTATAAAACGTTAGCTTTACACAAAATACCGCTAGACGGCACGTTTCTGCGTGCGAATATTTATAAATGTTTCTTAATGCATTCGCATGCGCGAAATAGTTTAATTACTTATAAATAATATTATAATAAAAAATTATTATCATCACTATGATTTGCAGGAAATTATAAGTTTTATTATAATAATATTTTATTTATATAGCGCCACATCCATAATTGTTTGTGGCGCTTCACAACATAATGCTATTAAACAATACAATAAAGAAAAAACTACCCACAGATAATATTTAAAAATAAATAATTAAAATACATGTCTCTATATAATTAAAAGTGACCTATCAGTCATAAATAAACATACAAATTCCATAACAACAATTGTGATAAATGAATGTAAAGGTATGGTTAATAGTAATAATTAATTAAAATAGTAAAATAAGTACGACTTAACAATAATTTTCATTCAGCACATACACAACCATTATGTATAAGAAAATATTACTGAAGCTCTTTGTTCTACTTATGAATGATATTTCCACCAATAGATAGGTAATAATAATTATTTTTGGCCAAGACACTTTATTAATTATCGGATCAATAAATCAAAAAAAAATTAAACAGGAATATGAATATATGGGAAATATATGGTGGTAGAAAAAGAAGGTTTGGTGCATTTAAAAATAGTAATATTAATATGTTACTGTTTTAGTTATTATTGTTAAAATATCGCTTATGTAATATAAGCTTGCATGCTCACAGTACACGCGGGATGTTTATAGAAATATTTATAAAATAAACGATGTGACATCACTGAAAAACATTTAATTTCCATACCTCTTTTATGACTAATAGACAATTTTATATAATTATGCAGACACTTGTATTTTGTATTTAAAAATAAATATTACCTGTGGGTAGCATTCTTCTTATTGCATATACTTTAATAACAGTATGTTGTGAAGCGCCACAAACAGTTATGGATTTGGTGCTATATAAAATAAACTATTAAAATGATATATTTGTATATTAAAGGGCAAAAAAAGGCAACGGTTTCGTGGCGTACACCTAATAGAGTTAATATAAAGTAACAATTTCCACATATACTCAATTTTTTTACGCCAGCCGTTTACCTGAAAAATATTTTTGAACACCCAGCCATCGAAATACTATGAGCTACGCCATTGTCGACGAAGAATGACGTCAGTACGCTGAGGCTTCTCCAAAGATTAGTTATTCATAAATCCGTCTGGAGGCGCTGTGCGCAGAGAAAAATAAAAATGGCGTGTTTGTTATGGATTATCTAAATCGGATCATTTAACGGATGCAGAAGTATCTGGATATAGATTCCAGCCGCAAAGACAAAGGCACGTATTGGAAGATACACTAGAGGCGAGTGACCACGAAAAGAAAGACACACGGGAAGCTGAACGTACAAAAACAAAACTAGCAGAGACGGTGTCAACTGGTGGCGGTGCCGAACCAATTTGTTGATGCGGTGACAAGTTTGTCTGCAGTCATGAAATGGCTGCAACTCGGCAACGCACGGAGCATATTGATGAAGGTAAATATTAAGTTGTCTATTATTGTTATTGCTTAAATATTATTATCCTGAGGTCCGGACTGCGTAATGATCGTATTATTATGACAAGCGAAATATGATCGCTTAGCTTGGCCTTGGGCCAGCCGGGTCACCTCAGTGACCTCAGGCTTGCCGCATTCAACTATTAGACTAAGTATGTGTCACTTATTACGTTTTATGGTAATAACACATTTGTTAAGACTTGGTGGGGTTTATCATTTAACATAAATTGTATTGAATAGCTCCAATGAAATTAAATGAATCAGGTCCCACAATTGTGCAGGTGTGTCTATTGTGGAAAAAAATCCATACAAATGAATAGTCAATACCTTGCTGTTTTTTGCATCCCCCAGGTGTGGACACCCATCACATTTGTAATAATAGCAGCTATATTGATTCATATATCATGATCTAAATGCACCGCATACACAGCAATGGCAGGCAGTTACGATTATTTTATTTGAACATAAACTGCAGGGTTATCTTCTCATCATTTTGCATGTGTCTTATGGATTCATATATAAACATAGATAATGAGTTTGTTTCAAAGAACCCAGAGATATTAGTGACGAGATGAATACAGGAAATGTGTCAGAATTCATGCTTTGTGAAATTATGTTCATTCAGAATAATAATCCATGTTTGCAATGATTCATATAAAACATTTCTTAATGTTCGATTTTTTATTACAGGTGGACTGCTGTGTATTACGAAAAGTCGGATTTGAAATTCTCTGCTTCGAGAAACTGGTGCTTCGGAATGTATTGGTTGCACTGAACCATATACATATAGATAACTGGCAACTAGATCCATCAACACACAAGTAAGTACACTGTGCATACATTTTATATAATTGTGTTGCAATAAACGTTAATGCATCAAATAAGAAGCAACAATACAACATCAAACAAAGTAGCACTATAAATTAAAAAAAATAGTTATCATTACTTATAGATACAACACATGGAACCATTATAATTTTTATGTAGTGAAAATGGCAGGTATATTTGTGAACATAGTGCATAGTTCCTACTACTGCCCAAAGTATAGAATGGATCATATAGTAAATTATAGTGCCTAGTCTTTTCACAATAATAATCTAATTGACATTTTCTCTGGTTATCCATTATGAGATGACAACCCCAATATGTGAATGCAGGGACTGGAATTGTCATTAGAGGTTTTAGACAAGATGTTTATGTTTGACAGCTTTCAGAATGTTTCAATCAAATTAATAAACATTTCTTGAGCTTACTAGCAATACCCTAATTCATTTTATTCCAAATTATAGAAATAGACCCTCAATGGTTTCTAATGCCACACAGCGATTTAAAAGTGCATATTGTCAACATTAGATGCAATATGCTATAATACTGCCACAATTTTTTTTTTTTCTTAAAAAGCACCACATGTCTTTAATGATATATTTTAAGTTAAAAGGATCATTGATTAATTTACATCTTATTTACAATGTCATATGTATATTTATCTGAACACGTTTATTTCAGGTTGCTCATGTTTACTGGTGGGTTCACAGCAAGTTGGGCCGGAGTGTTCATCGAGTACTGCCAGCATGCATCAGCCACCTAATCAGGACAAAGTTCCCTGTCTTCGCTTGGAGAGCAGCACGAGGGACATCACTTTGCTCTCGAAGACTTGACTAATGTACAAAACGATTGAGCCATGCAGCCCGCATATCTTCCTTACTCGGTTTTGGCACATTTGCCCCGATCAAGCAACCCCTGTTGGTACAGTGATTAGTGGCAGTGTTACTTTTCCCATTACCACATGGATTATGTGGCTCATCAGCATGGGTAGACGGTTATGTCGGACTTGTGTTCTGTTGCGCAACCTCCAGTTTAATCATTGTTTCTCGAAGATGACATCTGTTTTAACAGGGATGCATGGGACAAGACGTGGCCGATAATTCCCCGCAACAGCAGATAACATCAATCGTGATTTCATTCCTACAATGAATATAGTGCTTGCATTAACTGATTAGTATTTAGACAACTTTGAAACTTTTTCTACATGATTATAAACATGTACTACTTTTTTGTAATTTCATTTGATAATCATGTAAGAAGTCATTGTTTTAGTAACCAAACATTAGCCAAATTAGTAACCATTAGTTAAATAACAACACATTGACCAGGAATTCCACTATCACATTCCACTCCCAATTATCACTTGTTGTTCTAATCTTACTGTTTCACTTTGTATCATGTATATACAGTGACTGTATTTTTATATTATATTTTAATACATTCAGTGATAATGACGTGTTATTTATTTTATTTTATCAAAAACCGAGAAGTTATTAATTACACAAGTAGCTGTATTCATAAGTGTTTACAGCTGTGTTTTGTCCCCCCATGACACCGTTACTAGGAGTTCATTCAAATGCCATACCTGTATTATCTTAGAAATTCTGAAGCAATACTGCAATTACTGTGTGCTACTTTATACAGCTAGGGGCAATGTGAAGAGAACTGTACAAGCAAGGATTCAAATGCAACTTATCGCAAAAGTCATCTTGTCGCAAAAGTCCCCTTGTAGTTACGACTGCTGTCATACCTTCATAAAAGTGCTGTCTCTTGGGGCGGGTAACTCTGATACACCTCCACTGGCCAGTATGACAGAATTTAGTGAGCTAGGGAATGGCTCCCAGAAAGTGCCGTGCTGTGATGACTGACTTCAGGCAGCGCATTGAATGCTGCTGAACTTTGCTCCAGATACATTGTCGTATCTTCTTCCTCAACAATTGCAGCGTATGCACATGCGTGTGTGTGCCACAATCACTGTTTTCTGTAACCAACAACAAAGGAATGTGAAATAATTCATTCCATCATCACCTAATTGGCATTTCCTCTGGTTATTCATATGAGATTACCAGAAATTGAGAAACACAGCCATATTGTGAGAATGCAGCAGACAATATCAATCAAGTGTATGAATTTTCACTATATAATTATCTAGAATAAAACTTATCTTTTTTCAATTATCACTTACAGGTGACAATAGATCTTTAACCAGTGGATACCGACGTCACATCTAAAAAGCTAATAAAACATCAAAATAAACACAACTTGTTGCAGATAAAATGAGTAGTTTAAATGAAGATTTAGTTTAAAACATGCATGCAGCAACTGTCCATGGATTTCAAACAATCATTGAATTCCACCAGCCATTAAACAGTCATAAATACTGCTACTCGAAGGTGAAACTAATTTTGAAAGTGGGGTGTCAAAGTGCATGCAGAAACTTGATAAAATTATGATAAATATAGTCAGATGTGTATCTCATAATTGGAAACTAACAGAAAAATGCAACTAACAAAACTTTGTAAAAACTTAATGTTTAAATAAATACTGACTGAATTTCTAGTTTTCAGCATCATACAATTTTCATTGTTTCTTAGCATATATCTGAACACACTGATCATAAGTTTTACTAGCTGTATTAATCAATGTCACCTTACTCTGACATAGTCTACATTTACATCGATGGAAATAAATGTCTATGTCACTATGAGCGGTTACTGAATTTACGAAGAAGTGCCAACGACAATCCAAGGCCACGGTCCCTCCGCCGATGACATATTATCACCCATGAGACGTGTTGTGCTCAAGTTCAGTTATTCAAGTTTCTTCTAAAGGCTAAATTATTAATTCTGCATTGTACTAAATTATGCGATGATATAAATTTTGCTATTGTCCTAGCTTGGTTCAAGTATATCTTAGTCTTTACACATGTGGACGTGATACCATAGAAACAGATTAGCTGTCATCGATGGACATCGCCATCGGCATCGGGCTTCGTCAACACATCGATGACCGAGCCATCATCAATCGATAGCCGGTCTACGGCGGTCAACACTACTTTTAACAGCACAAAAACGTTACATGTGCTTGACGTCTGCAAAAAACACAATTAAATACACAGAAAAAGTAGTACATCATACTAACCTTCTTGCGATCTGATCATTGATGTCTCGGCCAGCTTGATATATGCGTTGCTTCGACGGTTTAGCTTTTCGGTCCATCCATGGCTAAATATTGTCAGCCCTGCCCCGGGTTTAAGAAGACGACGGTCGGCGACGTTTTGTTGGATCTTGTTCCATCCACTGGTGATGTATGTCTACTTCATAATTACTTGTTGACCACAGATAGGTCTAAGCAGCTGCTACATGTCACGCCAACTAAACGAAGACTCGATGTTGTTGTGCCGTAGACAAGCGTACTGACGTCGCAGGAAGCTGACCGGCCTCAGCAGAGACCTAGAATGTCGCGCGCTTATTGGCCAGGCCAAGCCAAACGAATACGTCACCGGTTAAGATGGTGCTGTCTAGGCCATCATGGATTTCGTTAGATTTTTAGACTTTAAGGTCACATTCTGAGTAAACCGCTGACGTTAAAAAATTGAATATATGTGGAAATTGTTAGTTTGTAGAAACTCTATTAAGTGTATGATACGAAACCGTTGCCTTTTTTTGCCCTTTAAATTGTTACTTTTTATCAACTCTGTTAGGCCCATATCACCAAAGCGTTGCCTTTGTTTGCCGTTTAATTTTTTCTGCAGACCATAGTGATGCTGCTAATTATTGTTATATTATTTATAATTAATTAAACTAATTCGCGCGTGCGAATGCAGCAAGGTTTATAAACATTCACGCTCACAAACGCGCCATCTAGCGGTATTTTGAGTAAAGCTAACTTATAATAGTGAGTTTACGGTAGTCGAAGTTGTCGAGTTGCCGTCCGTCAAGATTAGCGTGTTGCTTTGTGAATTTTCGTTGTTAGAGGAATACAAGTGGTTTTTTTTGCAATGTAGTGTATATATATATGTAAGATATGATGAGAAGTTTGGCGGCTGTTGGCGGTCGTTTTTGTGGTTAGGTCAGAAAGTAACAGATAATAATACGCATGCACAGACAGTTTACGCGGTCCAAGACGACTTAACTACGTCATTTTGTTTCTAAAATGGCGTAGTCTACAGACTTTGTATGGCTATATGTTCTAAAAAAAAAAATATCCTGGTAAACCACTGACGTTAAAAATATGAAAGTTGTTGGAATTTGTTACTTTTTATTCACTCTCTTAACCTCATATGATCAAAACATTGACTTTTGTTTCCCTTTAAGAACAACATCGTCATCGACAAAAAACGGCTAAGTCTGATAATCAGTAGGGCGGAAAACCTACAATACAATTGTTTCCAACACTGGCCACGGCCATGCTATTACTTTGGCATTGCTGGCACTGACACCATCACTGGCACTGCCACTGGGGGCGGGGAGCGAATGCGAACGACTTACGAATTTCTTAGGGTTAGCACCATTTTTGGTGAAAATGGTGTCAACACATAGTTTTGATGGTTACGATGTTTTCGTAAGTGCTATTCTCGAGATAGTTACGATAAGTATATTCGCAAATATGGCGTATATTTAATCTTTTATCGTAAGTGACAAGATACTAATGTGCTATGCCCTTGCCTTTCCTTTTGGCTTAGCATGGCCCTGGCCGGGCCTGGGGCTGCCGGGCTTGGTTTATTGAATGTTATATTGTGATAGCTCAGTTAGTTACAGTTTTATGTGGTATGTTGGTATCATAACAACGACAAAATCGTTTTTAATAAATATTGAGTCATTCATTGACACTCGAATGTCTGTCTATTTATATTGACCTCTGCATACCGTCTTTGCAAGTGGATTCCACATCTACACATTACGCCAATGTAACATGCTACAATAAAATGTAAACCGGGGATAACCATTTAATGGGACCGATCAGTAATTTACCGCATTAATGTGCAGACTGCGCAGACTGCAAATATTATTTAGGCATATTTTCATTATACATGACACTTTAAAATACTACTGTATTGCAGCTACGAATGCAATGCCGTATACTCCAATATAATGACACTATTTATTTTAAAAATATAATTCTACAATTCTGGATCCATTTGGTTATAAAATACATATTATTATACGGTATGGGTGAGTGGAAACATTGCCGGTGTATTTATATAGTAGTTATTGTTATGTGACTATGCCCAACACATGCTGCCATCTAGCGAATGGTAGCGCATCTATAAAATATAGTTGTGTGGTTGGAGATGACGCATTATTATGGATAGTCGTGACCACCCGTAACGAAACATGGGGGCAGCGGTGGACGTGTGTCAATTAGGTGCGTGAGAGACATTTATTTGTCACATTAATTGATGACACACTAATTATCGCTCACACACTGGCATTGTCGCTGAAGTCTATTCGATCTGACGTATGGCGACGGCATCCAACGAAACGGCAATGGCTGCCGACGACACACAACATGGCGTCGAAGCGCCTGCCCTTGCCAGGCCCCCTCAGCCACTCGTGTTTGGGCCAAACAAGGCAAAATCGTGGCAAATATTCCGTCGGCGCTGGTCAAATTACTGCACACTATCGGATATTGCTGCCGAGCCACGAAATTATCAGGTTGCGATGCTAGAAAACTCACTAGGAGATGAAGCCATGCGGCTGTATGACGGTTTCCAGTTCGCAACACCACAATAACACCGCACCACGACGGATATTTTAGCAGCTTTTGACGAATTCGTTTCAGGGGAGGCAAACGAAACGTGTGAACGGTATAAGTTCAATAGCCAGAAGGGGGAGGATGGAGAAAGTTTCGAAGATTTCCTTGCCGTTCTACCCGTGTTAGCAAACACTTTCAACTTCTGTCATAACTGCGCAAGATCGATGATAAGAAATAGGATCATCTTAGGCATGAGACAATCGGAGACGCGACAAGCGTTGTATAAGTTCGGGAAACTTTCCAGGGTCGTGTGTGATGATGTCTGCAGAGCAGGCCATATCACACAGGTCAGTACTGGATGATGAATGTGAACCTGGTGGTTTATTCAAGCGTGAGTGTCGATACTGCGGCACGCGTCACGCTCCCAATAAAGAAATGTGCCCCGCATATGGAAAGACCTGCAATAATTGTGGGGCCAAGGATAATTTTGAACGGAAATGCATAATAGGGCGCAACAGAAATCAGCTGCCTAGAAACCAGCACCAACGACGTGTGTACAACATACGTGACAACAATGGGCCTGATGAAGACGACAACAGTGGTGACGCCTGGGTGCGTTCACTGACATCACGAAAACGGGGCGCGTATGCGAAGTGTCGAATGCTCGTAAACGGGAAGCAGCTCGTATTCCAAATCGACACCGGTGCCACAATCAATATGCGTCCAGGCAGATACGCCATAAATGTTGTACCATAAAATGGCGTTCTCACAATGTGGAACAAAACGATGATAAAACCGCTGGGGAAGTGTCGAATGCTGCTGAGCAATCCCAAAACGGAGACTTCACATGATGTTACGTTCATCGTCATCAAGGACAGTGACGACTGTCAGCCGATTGTAGGTTTACAGACCAGCGAGCAAATGCATCTTGTGAAAATGCAGGACAACAATTTCCATCGTGTGGCAGCAGTCTAAGATGATAGTTGTTTCAAATCACTGTCTGATGACAAACTGGGAGAATTGCCAGGTGTAGAGCACCTCGCAGAAGACCTAGAAGTACGCCCCAAGATCGTGGCTAGCCGACGGATACCCATAGCCATTCGACCGCAACTTAAGGGCGAACTCGAGCGACTGACACCCATGAGTGTCAACTTCTCCTGTGGATGAACCGACACCATGTGTCAGTCAAGTGGCAGCTGTGAAAAAGAGATCAGGCGCCTTAAAGGTGCGCTTAGACCCTCACGAACTCAACGAGGCGTTGCAGCGTGAGCATTGCCAATTCTCGAAGATGTGTTACATGAGCTGCAAGGAGCAACTGTTTTCTCGAAGGCAGACCTCTCGTCTGGTTACTAGCACGCTTTAGAAGATGCAGGTGGTGTCGCCTGCCTTTTGGCACAAGTGTCGAGTGAAGTGTTCCAAGAACACCTTGCGTGGCGTATCAGTCATCATCCGCATAGCGGACGACATAGTGGTCTATGGCGAGACATCCGAAGAGCACGATGAGAACCTGCGAAAGTTCTTCGAGCGGTGTCTGGAGACAGGCATCAAACTCAACAAAGACAAGCTGGACGTCGGACTGAAAGAGGTCACATTCATGGGTCACTGAATCACGAAGGAACGGTTACGCGGGGACCCAACTAAAGTATATACAATCAGTGAGATGTAGCCACCGACCAATATCAATGCGCCGATTCATGGGCATGGCGAACTACCTGGCGCGGTTCATGCCTCACCTGACGGACACCATCCAATGCCTACGCAACCTGCTCAAGAATGACGTGCCGTATGTGTGGTCCAAGACAAAACAAACGTCCTTCGATGCAGTCAAGGTGATGCTGGAAGAAGCCCCTATTCTTGCGTTCTACAACTCGGACAAGGAACTACTACTGGAGAACGATGCAAGTGAGTACGGACTGGGATCGGTTTTGACACAAGATGACAAGCCAGTAGCATACGCAAGTCGATACCTGTCTTCAGCTGAACGACAATTACGCTCAGATCGAGAAAGAAATGCTGAGCGTGTTGTTTGGTTTGAGCAAGTTTCACCACTGTACTTACGGTCGAGATGTCACTGTAGTGACTGACCATAAACCGCTAGTTGCGACCCGGGCGAAGCCACTAGGGAAAGCTCCCAAGCGGCTACAACACATGTTGCCGAAATCACAAGAGTACTCATACCGGCTGACGTAAAACCCTAGAAAGGCCATACCGGTAAATATGCGATAGCATTGCAGAAATCTCTCGTTTTAGCACCATCCCCATTTTCGCGACAACAAATGTTCTGTAAAATTGCTAAAGCCGTGTGGCTTTTGCAACCACAACGTAAAATGCAATCTAAGCCATTCGCGTTTTTATCAACAAAATCACTGAGGACAAACGTTGCGTTTGCCCATGGTATAGGACGTAATAGGTTATCAGGAAATAATGTTTTAAAAGTCAGCAGAAAGCATCCTGAGAGCTGAACATGGCTCCCGATTCAAAATTAAAAACTACTAGCACCGTCGACTGCCCCAATCAAAATCATCGAAGGCTAAGCAAAACGACAAGACAACGAATGCAGCGTTAAAATGCGTTATTTACTGCGAATTGATGCCGTGAATTAGTACGTTATAATGCCCTAATGTGGCGTTATAACGCCGTAATAGTGTTAGAATGCTGCAATAGGGCGTTATAATGCTGTAAAAAGTAATAATTTTGGTAAAATAGAAAAACCGATTAAACTGCAACACCGTTATCATGGATTGTGTCAAACGGTGACGCATGCGCACAGTTCAAACATTAGAGAGAGCTGGCTTAAGAGGCAGTTGTGAATGACTAGACAAGCCAGATAACTTCTTTTTTTCTCACATGAGACGAGATTGAAAGTCATATTGACAATGGTAAATAATGTTTGATTGTGCATGTCTCGTTATGTTAACCAAGATACGTTCCAACTGGCTATATCCTAACCGGCCATATGACAACACAAAAATCTGAGTAACACTTCACGGTAGATAATCCAAGAGTATGAATCCGTTATCAAAGGGCGTACTGCATTACTATTTATGCTATCCTAGTTGAAATCAAGATTCTCGTTGAAGTCATTGAAGTTACGCCACTGCCGCTTGTTGTAATAGTGAATGATGGTAATAGCCAAGTCAACATTGGTAAGTGTGGGTTTATGTGATTGATACATATCAATCTAATCATAGATCTGTATTTCGGCAATGATACTTTGATTAATAAAACAGGAATTATATGCCATGTCGATAATAACGCGGGTCACTGTAAGTAAAGGCTAAACTAAGGCTAAGCAGGCTCACCGGCGGGCCATCCCCGATGGCGATGCCGACGATACCAAAGTAGGTTTTCGCTGTGTATTGGCGGAGCACAATTGTTCAGTATAACATGTATGAATTCGTGTAACATCGATTCCGTCATTTGCTTGATAAACAGATCGTTAGAATTAGATAGGCTGTTTGCATGCAGAACTTGCGAAAATAGACAGGTGGAATCAAAATAACTTATCGATGCCTACGGCTAGGTCAAAAACTGCGCCCTAACTGCTGCTGATTATTTATATAAGAACATACCAACATAAATAGGTTTTCGTATATGACGTCTGTGGCAAAATGCATGTTATTAAAATGTCTTCGTGTTACGCTCTTGGTCTAGTACACAGTGATCAATGATTCAGGCGACACCCGTCCACAGGCGCAGACATATCTGCCGCTGTGGTGGTCCCAGATTCGACCAGTCCAGGATTCGTCTAAACGCATATCGCGCATGCGCGCTCATGCGCAATGAACGCTTTTATCTGTTCTGACGCGCTCTGACGTAGTGGCAACGGCATACGTCATGCCCGGGCCGAGATTCGACTAAATACCACAACACGTTCGAATGAGTGAAAATGATCACATAAATTAATCCATTTTTATTTAAGATGTGCGTGATAGCAATATTATTTCAATACTTGATGTATTACTAACGGAAACTACGTTAGTAACAAAGGCGAATCCAGGATTCGTACGAATCTGGGACCGCGACGGTAGCGGTCCCAGATTCGTACGAATCCTGGACTGGTCGAATCTGGGACCACCACACCGCCATAGAGCAATTAACATCACTCAGACATAAGACGCACAGATTTTGACGCAGGCGTCTTTTATGATAGTTTGTCACTTTATTTTCGGAAGAACTTCCCTCAGAATAACACATATAATAGTTTCTTTGCAGAAATATGTGATGTTTGTATGTGATGTTTAACGTACTCTTTTCCATGTTTGTTTGTGCCGCTGCTAGCTTGTCCTTTGCATGGCGGCTGGTAAGTGCCCCGGTTTCGGCGCAGTGTGTCATTGCTGGAAGAATGCATCAGTTGTATACTTGTCTCTTCAAGCATGTTCCAGTGTTACTCTTGGAAGTGTCGCGGTGTTTGGCGACTGCTGTCCATCCGGCCGTAATTCTTCTTTGAATCTCCTTGTCTTGGATGTTTTGTCTGCGGTGCTGTAAAAAGTACCATTGTTCCACGTTGTAGGTGTTCGTATACCAATAAATGTAACCACAACAACGGCTCGTGTCGGAGCTACACACAGCTGTTTTTCAGACCTACCCATACATTTGTGGAAATATGTTCTTTCATTGTGTTTATTCACTTTAGGTGTTGGTATTGTAGGCAAATAATTTAAGCAGAACAATAACTGTTTTCAGAACCATATATAAAATAAACAAGTGTTTTAATCAGATACTCATACCTGGTATATCTGAAAGAGTTTGTTGTCATTAAGTTAGTTAGTTTTATGTAGCGGGAGGGAAGGAGGAAGGGATGGAGGGACAGACAGATAGAGATATAGAGACAGAGATGTTGACACGGCTTATCATCAAGACACTGAGACAACGAACATTATTTACTTACAGACATCTCCTGCTCGTCTTTGGCGAAATCTGACAACGTTGTTGCCTCGTCGTCGAAACGGGTGAACATCGCTTTGACTAATTTCGCGCACGGCCAAACAGGCAATGTACCGATACGCCACACACGTCAAACCAACACACGTAAGTATTCGATCGTGGGCTGGTGTGTTGTAATGATATATTTTAATAAGTGATTGCTAAACCATATATACCAGGCAGACACAGACGCTTTGACAGACTTCGTTTTCGACCAAATTGACAACGTACCGAGACGCCATATAGGTCAGACCAACAAAAGCAAGTAGTCGGCTTATAGCGATTTTGTGTAATGCTATTTTGTAATGAATCCTTACACATGTGCCAGCTTTTACGACGAGACGGGTTGTTTTAATAATAAAAGCGTTTAAAATTTTAAAAATATTTGGGGCAACACGCGCCCCTTTGTAACCTTTAATGGAAGTGTCTTGCATAATATAAGGCGTAAATCAAACAATACTGTCATAACGATTTATCCATTTACATATCAATTTACTAATAACTAATCATCCTTTTGGTTAATAACTATTTTATTATCTTATATATCATCTCCATCCCTCCTTCCTCCCCATCCGTCCCTCCCTTCCTCACTCCGTCTCCCTTACTCCTTGCGTATCATCTCTTCCTCCCTCCATCCCTCCCTGCGCTCCTCCCTCCGTCCCTCCGTTCCTCCCTCTGTCCCCCTTGCTCTCTCCCTCCGTCCCTCCCTTCCTCACTCAGCCCACCTTCCTCATTCCGTCCCCCTTCCTCTCTCCGTCCCTATAAATCAGTTTATAATGTCAATACATTGACTTGCGGTATACGCGTTGATGTATCACGGAATGATTATACACGGTAAAATCGGATAAACCAAAAGTCAGATTGCACGTTCGAAATTATGGATTACTTATACCAGTTTTATCAAAATGTTTTATTTTGTTTCAGCCTGCGTTAACAGATTCACAAAAAAGGAAGGCCGTCGGCTGATCATATCAACCCCTGTCAAATTCGTAATGACGCAGAAAAGGTGCAAGGCCATGTGTGCAGCTGACGTTCGTTGTACTGCGATTCATGTCAGACTCGACAATGACGCCTGCCGCTTAACCAGAAGAAGGGTCACACCAACGTTAAAGACGAGAGGATTTGTGTATTTCAAAATAACATTCAGGTGTCCAGGTGTGTGTCATCGCGCAACGTCTTCACTGCTGACCCCGCAGCGCATATCATTAAGGGTAGAAATTAGCAATCTGTCACAATTTTTAAGTCTAACAAAACAGTCATATTCCTAAGTTAAAATTGTTTATCTCACATAAACTTTAATTACTGGTAAGTCTACTGCGTCAAATAAAATATGTCTAACTGTAGCCTGACTAGATATCTAGATAATAGCTTATATAAAGAGGGTTGATCAAATGGTTCAACTAACACCACGTGCGGTGTAAGTTCAGAATACATGTACACATACATTGATGATGACACAGAAGTAGAAGAAATCACGGCAGATGTTGTTCAGATAGAGTCAAACAAGCTGAATAACAGAAAAGCTCCTGGACTTGCTAAGGATCACGTGGTGTCAGAAACCGCTAGGTCTTTCGTCGTGCTCCGTTAAACATGAACATTTTGACGGAACGCGCACGGTTACCTTTCAGAAACGACGAACTACGCCGTCTTAGAAGTGACGGAACGGGTATGTGTTGCCCAACGTAGTTTTGAACTATCTCCAGTGGGAAATTAAAGAAATGTTCTGTTAATGCTTCTGCTAACGTTTGCCACGGTCAATCGACAGTGATCGTGTCTGATCTTGGATTACAGTGGTCACTGGATTTTGCATTGGAGTAGGTTATCCTTCATCGAAGCAAAGTATATATATATAGCTGCCGTTCTTCGTAACTGCTTTTTGTCATATTTCAATGGGGAACTTGTAGGGTCGGTGGGGACGCTGATGCATTGTTTATTTCTGTTTTAAGTTAATCTTTGAATTATTTTAGATTCCAACTGTTATTACTATAAGGCATATATCTACAACTTGTGTTAAGAAATGATGGAAATTATGAATGAATTCGGCGTAACGAGGTAATGGGACGCTGACGGTTGACGGCACGAGGCCCGAGTTGCGTAAGGGCGCTGTCTGGTTTATTAGTTCTAGAGCATGCTGAGACCCTCGCCCAACCATGGAACACTACCGCTGCACAATGATGATGATAATGAATTTGGTGATATATATCTGTCTGTCTGTCTGTCTGTCTGTCTGTCTGTCTGTCTGTCTGTCTGTCTGTCTGTCTGTCTGTCTGTCTGTCTGTCTGTCTGTCTGTCTGTCTGTCTGTCTGTCTGTCTGTCTGTCTGTCTGTCTGTCTGTCTGTCTGTCTGTCTGTCTGTCTGTCTGTCTGTCTGTCTGTCTGTCTCTGTCTGTCTGTCTGTCTGTCTGTCTGTCTGTCTGTCTGTCTGTCTGTCTGTCTGTCTGTCTGTCTGTCTGTCTGTCTGTCTGTCTGTCTGTCTGTCTGTCTGTCTGTCTGTCTGTCTGTCTGTCTGTCGGTCGGTCGGTCGGTCGGTCGGTCGGTCGGTCGGTCGGTCGGTCGAGTCGGTCGGTCGGTCGGTCGGTCGGTCGGTCGGTCGGTCGGTCGGTCGGTCGGTCGGTCGGTCGGTCGGTCGGTCGGTCGGTCGGTCGGTCGGTCGGTCGGTCTGTCGGTCGGTCGGTCGGTCGGTCGGTCGGTCGGTCGGTCGGTCGGTCGGTCGGTCGGTCGGTCGGTCGGTCGGTCGGTCGGTCGGTCGGTCGGTCGGTCGGTCGGTCGGTCGGTCGGTCGGTCGGTCGGTCGGTCGGTCGGTCGGTCGGTCGGTCGGTCGGTCGGTCGGTCGGTCGGTCGGTCGGTCGGTCGGTCGGTCGGTCGGTCGGTCGGTCGGTCGGTCGGTCGGTCTGTCGGTCTGTCTGTCTGTCTGTCTGTCTGTCTGTCTGTCTGTCTGTCTGTCTGTCTGTCTGTCTGTCTGTCTGTCTGTCTGTCTGTCTGTCTGTCGGTCGGTCGGTCTGTCTGTCTGTCTGTCTGTCTGTCTGTCTGTCTGTCTGTCTGTCTGTCTGTCTGTCTGTCTGTCTGTCTGTCTGTCTGTCTGTCTGTCTGTCTGTCTGTCTGTCTGTCTGTCTGTCTGTCTGTCTGTCTGTCTGTCTGTCTGTCTGTCTGTCTGTCTGTCCCTACTTTGGCTGTGTTTATGGACCTTTCAAAGGTATTTGATACACTAGACCATGACATTTTGCTGTATAAATTACATTTCTATGGAATTCGGGGATTAAGTAATAAATCGTTTGCCAGTTACTTATCCAATCGAAAACAGTACAATCAAATACACAAATGTAAGTCTTCTAAGAAAAAACATAACAACTGGAGTGTCCCAAGGATCCGTACTTGGACCAATCTTATTTCTGATTTATATCAATGATATAATTAATTCTACGTCTTTAAATTTATTGTCTTTTGCTGATGACACAACTGTATACAAATCAGGTCCTCATAGTAATGCTTTAATTAACTACATAAACCAAGAATTAAAACATTTGTGCGATTACTTGTCTGCTAATAAACTCGCATTGAATGTAAAAAAACTGTTTGCTTATTTAGCCCACCGAATAACAAATATCAGGTAAATAACTGTATCAAAATAAACAATGAAAATGTTAGTCATATTGGAAAGGATAACAAAGACGAATCGGTCAAGTTTTTAGGAATACATATTGATAAACACTTAACATGGAAAAAACATATTAATATAATCAGTTGTAAGATATTTAATGCAATTTTTGCAATTAACACACTGAAACATTTCTTGCCACATAATGCCTTAAAAACTCTCTATTATAATTCAAACTCATTTAACTTATGGTGTACAAGCTTGGGGTAATGGAAACACAGTAATACAGTTGCAAACCTTACAAGAACGTGCTTTACGTATAATTAACAACAAAAGATATAGAAGTCACACCGATCCTATTTTTAAATCTGAAAATATACTTAAAATCACTGATATACACAAGTTGCATGTCTCATTATTTATGTTTGACAATTACCATAAAACACTGCCTAAATCCTTCGTACATTATATACCAACAAATAATTAAAACCAGAATTACCAGACAACACAACCAAATACGTACGGGAAAGCTCAGAAGACATTTTTATTCCACGTTACCTTTACATCATTTTACAAAACTATGGAATAACCTTGATTATAAGATTCAAAATCTCAAATCCCGACATAAATTCAAATCTGTGACATATAAACACTATCTATCTAGCTACCTTAACCATGTGCACTGCCTAAATTCCAGATGGGTAGAGTGTAACTAAAACGTTTATTTAAACAAAACTGTTTGGATTTACAAAAGATTATCAATGTTTTTGTAAACATTCCCCCAGTACGTTGTCAAGTCCGTTGTCAAATAAATTATATTGTCAAATAAATTATATTGAGAAAGCGATTTCGTGATTCTAGTGTATAAATATATATGTATCTGTACTTTATAAGTTTATATTTGGGGTCACAGGAAGACAGCACATTATGTGCCATGTATGTATGTATGTATGTATGTATGTATGTATGTATGTATGTATGTATGTATGTATGTATGTATGTATGTATGTATGTATGTATGTGTGTGTGTGTGTGTGTGTGTGTGTGTGTGTGTTGTGTATGTATGTATGTATGTATGTATGTATGTATGTATGTATGTATGTATGTATGTATGTATGTATGTATGTATGTATGTATGTATGTATGTATGTATGTATGTATGCATGCATAGACAGACAGACAGACAGACATACAGACAGACAGACAGACAGACAGACAGACATACAGACAGACAGACAGACAGACAGACAGACAGACAGACAGGCAGACAGACATAGATGTCATCAAATTCATTATCATCATCATTGTGCAACAGTAGTGTTCCATGGTTGGGCGAAGGTCTCAGCATGCTCTAAAACTAAATAAACCAGACGGCGCCCTTACGCAACTCGGGCCTCGTGCCGTCAACCGCCAGCGTCCCGTTACCTCGTTACGCCGCATTAATTCATTATTTCCAGCATTTCTTAACACAAGTTGTAGATATATGCCTTATAGTAATAACAGTTGGAATCTAAAAGAATTCAAAGATTAACTTAAAAGAGAAATAAACAATGCATAAGCGTCCCCACCGACCCTATAACCTTTCCATTGAAATATGACTAAAAGCAGTTACGAAGAACGCCAGCTTGGTCGCCATCTTTACAAAATAATTCAAATAACGAAATTTAGAATTGATTATTTTCATGGCTTAAAAGAATTGGATTAATTCAAACTCTTGAATTTGTGACAAGTATTAAATGTGCTACGTGATACCATCTCTAAAAGAACAGATAACAAAGTGGTTGACAAAAGTCTGTTTATACCATTTTCTTATTCAGTTCACTACAACTGTATAAATTCCGACGCATGTTTGAACGGCGCAACATGCGTTCAAGTTGGACAACCTTCGGGTGTGCGGTGCACATGCGCTAAAGGCTATCAGGGACACCGTTGCGAACGTAAGTACACCAATAATGTTTGCATAGCGATCCTTCGTCTTAAGGGATTGAGAAACAAACATGATCGATTTCGAAAAGCACTTCGTTTTAGTGTCCGTTGCGGCACCCTTGCCTGTTTCAGCTATTACAGATAACGAATAGCTACAGTTAATCTTTGATGTGAACGTTGTTTCGGCAATAGACACAGTATAAACACAGCAGATGACTTCTTCGCTAATGTATGTAATAATAATTGTCGATGTTTTCTAAAGCAGAAAGGTCACAGTTTTCCGAAATTTTCCTAGATAGACCGAGCATTTCCCGAAATTCTCCGAGAGGTTTTGGAGCTCGATTATGTGATCGTTTGTCGATGTATTTACAAATAATATATACCTGACTAAATGGAATAGTTTAACCAAAGTGGTCTTCGAAATTGAACGTTGATGCAGTTGATTAGCTAATTACAACAAAACACTCATCTGCCTTTCGTAGTGTAATTAAACTTGTTTTAGTACGTACATTTCTTTTTTTTGTGTTGTCATTTTGGGGGGAAATTAGCCGCACTGTAGTCTTTCATCTTTGAATAATATAAAATATGTGTAACTACGTGAATGTATTAGTTATGATGTGGAATAACTAATCTTACTTTAGCGTAGTATTCTTACAACTCCATGACAATGTTTACGAATTCAATATATGTAACTGTATTTCAGAAAAAATCAGTTGTCTTCTTATGAAATGCCAAAACGGAGCGAATTGTACGAACACAACGCATGGGTACACGTGCAGCTGTCCACACACACATTATGGTGTTCACTGCGAACGTAAGTTGGTTTAGACAGGGAATCGCTTTGAAAATTTCCATTAATGAATTGCAGCAGGAAGCTGCACATATGTCCGTGGGCTGGCTTGTATGACGCCAGCAGCACATCAATGAGCGAAATATCCGCTCACTTAATCATATACCCACCATACCACACCCACCCATCCACAAACCCAGCCAATGACCCAACCACATCAACGGCAAAAACCGTCCCAACCAACCAACCAACCAACCAACCAAAACAAAATATACAATGTGTGTGATATATATATATATATATATATATATATATATATATATATATATATATATATATATATATACATACATACATACATACATACATACATACATACATACATACATACATACATACATACATACATACATACATACATACTACTACATACATACATACGTACATACATACATACATACATACATACATACATACATACATACATACATACATACATACATACATACATACATACACACACACACATACATACATACATATATACATATAATAAATACGATATGATATAATAAAAACATTTCCAATGATATATTATTGTTGTAGTGGTTTTTCATAATAAGGCTTTGTGCTTTAACGGTCTTATATTTGTCATCTTCAACAGGTTACAAAATGTATTACTCATATCCATGTTTAAATGGTGGTTCATACACTAACGTGACGAATGGTGAATTTATTTTAATCAATTTATAATTATAATTAACATAATGCTATCATATAGTGTTAATATTTTAATTGGGTGCATGTATTTATCTACTTATTTATTTATATTTAAAGACAATAATAATAGTTTTATTTAGTAGTACTAACTGCGTATTTCAGCATTATAATTATTATGATTTTCAATGTGATATTTGTAAAGTTTCTATTATAAATTATTTGGATGTGGCGCTATATAATAAATATATTGTTATTATTATTATTATTATTATTAACACTGTTAAAAATGTGAAGTTAACTTGCTACCGTGTACGGTTGGTGATCGAGGAGCGCCGTCCGTCCACATAGCAACGATGTGATTCGTCACCCCCGGTATATAATATACTGTAACGAAACGGACATTCAACTCAATTGATGTAGAGGCTGGCAGACATGAAGATTGGAAGATGGACCGTACGGCTTGGCCAATATGGCCATTCCGCACAGTCCATATAGCAACATTTTCTGAACGTACCTTTTGCAATGTTAGACTTATTCTTTGGAAGTTTTCTTTCACTCTACATTGCTCCAGTTCACTAAACTATATGAATAATTACCTGGTCACAGACAATAGTGGACATTTGTGTACGAATAGTTTTCGCCAATTAATTGCATCGAAGCAAGACACTTCCTAGGGAATTCTAGATAGTGTTCATTGGACGAATAGGTCTGCCAGTGAGTACAGTGTAAAGCGCCTTGATCAGTCAATGAGGGCCGAATACAGCGCTTTGTAGGAACTTACCTTTTCACTTTGGTTTCTTACTAACGTCTAATTGTTGTATAGGCTTTGCTATTTTGCAGGAAAGTTCAATTGCCTTGATATGCGTTGCAAGAACGGAGCGACTTGTACCAATATATCGGATGGATATCACTGCTCCTGTTCATTAGCTTATACTGGTTACAACTGCGAACGTAAGTGATTGTTTTGATGTGGACACACTTTTAAAGTTACAAACAAATTATATTAATTAATTCCAATCACTTAAACATCACGCACGTGCAAGGTAAGGCACTGATCGCGTGCGTACCTGAAACAGGTAAGGACAGTAACAACTACCTGTTCACCCCGCACGCTAGCAAGCACATACTGATTGTGTTAACAGTTAATCAAACTAGATACAAATGTGTATTAAATTTAATGTATTTGTCCCCTGCCGCTCGATGAGTCTATATTTGAAATAGATGTTTCATTTTGTCTTTATGTATTTTGCTCAAGTTATTATTATTGTTAAACATTTTGCATTTTTGTTTATGTTACTGCTTTTGTAATGTGCTGTTTATTAAATAATAATCCATTGCATTAACATATTGGTATTTCTTTATCCGCGGCAGGGCTTAAAAAGTGTACCGACAGTCCATGTAAAAATGGCGGCTCGTGCACTGACAAGAGGTCTGGTGTGACGTGCGACTGTGCGAAGAACTTCATCGGCCAATTCTGTGAAAGTACGTATACTGCATTAGCATGTAGCTCCACAACATACTCTACGTGTAATGTCCTTCGACATG
>JAODUO010000881.1:72500-75000 GCA_025642075.2 Ridgeia piscesae | reverse complement strand
TGTATTTAAAACCGTTTTTTTATTAAAAAAATTAAAAACCCCATTTTAATAATATAAGATACAACATGACACAAACAATGTAGCGATAAATGCTATTGTGGTCATTTTGTGAGAGGAATATCATAGTGGAGTGAAGTGTTTGTAAGACGCAGTATTATTTTACCAATTATGTGTTTACCAACATTAGGAAATTGCATGACTGAGCACTGTCAACTCTAGTGCATAAACACTAAGTGATCATGTAATAAGTTATCATACCTTAGTTTATGTAATATGTATCACCACACAAACATACACACATCTCTATTCAATGAAGACAGCAGCTGGAGCAGCATCACCATCTATCTAGCACTATGCAAGCACTGTGCAATTATATGAATGCAGTTCTAGTGCATGCAATTCAGTGTCTGTCACTCCTGTCAGCTGTCAAATTAAGATCTTAGTGAGTGTATGACATCTGCCAGAAACCTTCTGTACTCTATCCATGACCCGTTCCATCCTTACAGTCCCATTTGCTTTCTTGATAAATGTATCTAGCCTAATCCTGTCCAGGTTGTTGATATTGCCACTCCAACACACTGCACCAAAGAAAAGGACACTGTTCACTATTACACTGTAACATATATGCTGCTTATTTGGCGCACATTGAATGATCTTTTGTTCATACAAAAACACAGTAACTTCAAACAGTCAATATTTAGCACTACAGCATGTCCTGTTTATTTATAGGGATGGAACCATGGCTCTAGCAAGAACGTCCAGCCACGTCCTAGCGAACCCTGACAACATGGCTGTTTTATGGTCAAGACGCAAGCAATTGGAGCTGCGGAAGATACTACAGCTGTATGTTTACCTGCAGATCCACCAGCCCATGGCAGACAGAAAAGTGAATGGTGAATTACATCTTTGTCAGAACTCTGGCCGCTGCCCACAATGACTGTCCATGTTGGAATTGCAGTCATTGGTACAGATATGCCCAAGCTAATGAAACAAGATCTGCTGGTGTCAAGAGTCAGCTGATTTGTTCATAATCAATCCAACTGCTTATTTATAAATCAACTGATAATTTGTAAGGGCAGCAGTCAACAAGTGCTGAGTGTTATCCCATATATTGTTCTCCGCTGAGAGCACAGAAGTTCCATCTTATGGCTGGTATACACTGGTAAGACTCTCTGTACCCTTCGACCAAGCCTGCCACGGATCCACCAGGTAAAACTCTCTGTATATGGGCCCACTTGGACACCTGAAATAAAATAAGGCCTAAATAAATATATCAACTATGTATAGTGGCGAAGTGGTTTAAAGCTTTGGACTCGGCTTCAGACTCTCAACTACGAGAACGAAACCATGTGGTGCTGTGTCGAACCTTGGTCAAGTCTGTTCACCCGTCATTGCTCCAATTCACTCAGCTGTGTAAACAAGTAACTGGCTATAGATAATGGTAGATATGTGTACACAAACCGTCTTGATTAATTAATTACGGCTTGGCTGGATGCTTCCCACAGTCATGAGATGGTGTTTAATTAAGTAGGTCTGCTAGGGAGTAAAGTGTAGAGCACTTTGACAAGGACAATGCTAAGCAGACATTCGGTCAAATACATTGAAATTTATTTAAATACAAATACTCTTGAGGGATCCAAATACTTTTTATTCCTAAACATCAATTACAGATACTTAAAAGGTATTTAAATACTTTCATATACAAATGTATTTGCCCCCCTGTTTGAGGATTGGATACCCATTTTATAAGAACTGTGTTGACAGGTGACATGAAAATGGAGGTAACTCAATCCATTATCATTGTAGAATACATGTTGTGTTTTTATAAAATCATTGCAACTTTTTTTAGTTCTGACATAGTGGACAACTGGGCATGCTACTCGAAATGTTCTAGAATGATCCTACATCAGTTACTGTTAAATATGAATTGTTGGGTATATTTCTACTATAGAATAATGTGTGGTGTTTTCATTGTATGAAATATCATTTGTATTATATAAATGTTGTATCATGTTAGTTTGCTTGGTATTCTGGATGCTCTGATGTTATTTTCATTGTCAATAAATTGTGAGCAACACATTTCACTCTTTATTATACATGAACATATACTTACATTTTTGTTGGCAGATACATGTGAAAGTTGTCTAACCAGTTACACTTGGAAGCACTGTCTGCTCCAAACACAGAATATAAAATCCATGGCCATATGTAATATATCATGGCACATCTGAAACAGAACCAGATGTTTAAATTAGTTTTTCATAAATAAGAAATATTAGTAGCACAATGTGGAACCTGACAGCTACTATTATGGTTACCTCGACAACAAAGTTACATTGCAATTAAGATCACCGCAGAATATACATAAATATATCCACATATGTTATAGTTTAGAATATTTGTTCTGCTAGTTGTGTTACTTTTACCCAGGTCAAATGGTTACTTTTCATATAGACATTCCACTGCACATATATTTCAGCTAAAAAACAACTATTATTCA
>JAODUO010000881.1:60000-67500 GCA_025642075.2 Ridgeia piscesae | reverse complement strand
ACTAAAAATGCCTGCTAATGTAATAACTGCCTGATAATGTAATAACATGATTGAATAATTATTGATTGATTGATTGAGTTTATTTGGTACAAATTATATACATGACAATAAAACATAGTTTAGAGGCAAAAGCATATAAAAGAACAATATATATATATATATATATATATATATATATATATATATATATATATATATATATATAATATTATAATACCGAGGATAAACACATTAAAAACACAAACGTACACTTATTTCCAACGTGGTCCTCATAGCAAATATTTACAATTTAAGAAAGAAAATAAATAAATGATAAATAAATAGATAAATAGATAAATAAATACATATAAATAAATATAAATACAGACAAATAAAATACAGATAAATGAAATACAGATATATGAATATTTTTAAATACAGATAAATAAATGTTATTAGCAAGACAATGTGCTAATACAAATGCAATCTACTAAAATATGATAATATGACAATATATAGTAAGATAAGTTAATGGAAATATATTAAAATGTCACTTCAAGATTGTAATTAATGACCAAACAATCTACTAAAGAGAAGGGTCGTTACTTTACCTCTGAATCTGATTTTAGATATACATTGTTTTAATTTGATAGGCACGTTGTTCCAGTGGCATATGCTTGTATAAAATAAGGAAGTTTGCCCAGAACCATTCACTCTTCGAATAATACATGCCAAGTTGCTGGCTCTTGTGGGTGTATCAATTCACCATTTGTTCTTACATATTCTGGTGCCTGTACATTTATAATATTGAACAAGTGGCCCAGTGTTAATTATTCTACTCTACAATCTACAGGGAGTAAACCAACGGTCTTAAATTCATTAGTTCCGACATGGAACCTCGCTGGAGCATTTGACCAAAAACGAACTATTTTGTTCTGGCTACGCTGCATTCTGCACTTCATTTTGTTCACAATTCATTATACCAAGCCGAACATGTGTAATCAAAACTACATTGAATCAAAGATGAAATTAGTAATGGTTATGTTTTATATTAAACTTTCTGGCGTTCCTATAAAAAACGTTGGTTTGTTTGACGTTTTTGAAAGGACATCAGAGGCAATAGCATCACCAGAAAGAGACAGATCTCAAAGTTACGCCTAAATAGGTGACGGTTGACTTTGATTCAATGACATTTCCATTACATGCAATATTAATAGTGTCACATTTCCATAATGTTCTCTTTGTTCCAAACACAATGGATTGTGTTTTACCCAAATGGAGTGACAACTTATTGATTAACCAGTCATTCACGGGTTCCAGTTCAGAACGTAAAGTTACCTCGATTCCTACTATGTCCATTCGTGAGGCAAGCAAGACTGACTCATCCGCGTATAACAGTAGTTTGCATTTAATTGCGGCAGACATGTCATTTATATATATATATATATATTTTAAAATCATATAAATAGTATATAGAACTTAAGAAACTTGTTGCCATTTTTTATTTTTGGTCCCATAGTGAGTTAGCTGCCATTTTAAAAATGGCCGCCAAATTGTATTTCGTCGTGCGTTAATAACTGTTTCATCTAGAGAAATAAGTGTGATACGTGGATATATGTTCTATATGACAAAGATTTCAATTAAACCATATGTGGAATTTTCCGGCTTTCGCGTCTACCATTTTTAAAGATGGTGGTCGTCAATGTAAATATCAAAATATCTCAAACACTACATCACATTGCGAAGTAATGTTGATGACATTGGATAGTTTGATGGATAGCGATATAAACCAATATACATTTGACCTTCATTAACATTCATAATATGCGCCATCTTTTTTAAAAGATGGCGTCCGGCTCAGCAATTTACCCATATCTTAAGAACTACGTAATCTAGAGCCAAATAATTGATGGAAAGATAGTGTTTTAAGGTTTATAGATATGATCATTTAAATTATATTACTTTTAACCTTTATTGACTTACAAATACCCGGCATGTTGCAATATCCGCCATTTTTTAAGATGGCGCCCGACAAATCACTAATACTATTATATCCATAGCTTAAGAACTAGGTGGCTTAGAGACCAAAAGTTGATGTAAAAATATATACTTTTTAGAAGTAATTATGTGTTGTATTTCTTTTGACTTCTCCGTCATTCTAAAAGATGGCCCCATCAAACAGTGTGTATCTTAAGAGAGCCTGTTATCCCTATGTCTTATGATCTACATATCGTCGAACCATGAAGTTACTGTGGAAATATAGATGTTTGGAGGCAACGATTTAAAGATGGCTCGTAGATATTCTGTAAAACGGACAGAGTTGGCCAATTCAAACATTAGTTTATTGATTTCACAATTATGCCATAGCATATTGAAAACTCCCAATATGTTCATCCACCCCTACCCCACCCCATCCAATATCCACTGCTATTGCACGGCATTGTGAAGCGCATGTTGGCTTTTATGCATGAAAATTCTCTTCTACAAACTTTCACTTGTTTTCTAGAAATGGTCATAAACCTTATCACTTGACAGTCATATGATAAACACTAAGATGACAAAGGACAAAGTAAATCTTGCTGTCGTGGAGTAGAACTGCAAAGTAAATGGAATAGAAAGATGGCTCAGAAACTGAGATTCTGAAGGCAACATCATTACTTTTTCCCAAGATGCTAGCTATAACACGATCTTCAAAAGAAGATTTGACTTGAAAGCAATCATTGCCACTCACGAGTTTGCATACAGAAACTGGATGTTGATGGAACCAAATAAATCGAGCCATCTAACAAATGACAAAGTAACAGTTACTGGAGAATATTGTGCAAGCCAAACGTGGCACAATCCCATAAGCTATTATATAAATCCATCCAATAATTGTTCCATCGATATCGGTAACCTGTACTCTACCCGTCAATTACGATATAAACCAACACATAGAGAGTTCATCAACACCTACACCCTTACGTTTCTTCAAAATTATGGCATGATCCGCAGTATCAAAACCTTTTTGCAAATCCATCAATACTTAACCTATATGTTTTTGCCATTATTACACTCTTGTTTAATGTAATCGGTTAGGTGCATCAAACATGTATCTGTGGAATAAGACGTCCGAAAACCAGACTGAAATTCATATAGTAGTTTATGTTCCGTTAAAAAAGTTGTTTAGTTGTTTGAACACTATTTTTCCGAACACTTTATATATTATACTTAGCACTGAAATTGGTCTGTAATGCTCAACAGTAGTCTTATTTTCTTTTTTTTACAATGGAACAATCCCAGCCACCTTAAAATCATTTGGGATATTTCCAATAGTTATAGATAAGTTTACAATGTGAGTAAGAGGTTTTGCTCTGACAGAAGAACCATCTTTGATCAATCTTGCAGGGAGTTCATCTAAGACTGTAGCCTTGCTAACGCTAATACTATTTAATATACTGGAAATGTGTTCCATAGTTACACTAAATAGACCAAATATGTTATCTGAAGCATATTGTTTATGATAAAGATATAAGATGTTAGCATCCTCAAAAAGGCCAGAACATGGTGGTAGCTCCTCAAAAAGTGAGGAACCTATAGATGTATAATAATCATTAACATATTCTGCTACCGTCCGTTTGTCAAAACAGACTTAATTTCCAATGTTCAGACTAATACTTGTTGGTATTGTTCTACATTTTCACGATGACCTAATCTCTTTTGCCATAGCTGTTTTGGTCGGTTTTGATTTTCATTTACAGCATGTACAGAATATTGAGATTTAACTTTTTTATTTGACCTGATTTCTGTGGTAACAAACAATTTGTAGTCCGATTAATTGTTGGACTTTCAAACATTTTCTAGATATTAAAATGTTATCCCTTTGTCTGATTAAGTTAAGTATTTAATTTAATCACCTGATCATTTATGATTTGGGGATATCAAAGAAATAGAATTACAAGCATCCAAAAAAAAGTTATGCGAATAATAACCTTAAATACATATAATTCACATACAGAACCACTTTTCAAAAATCTTAAACTACTGAAAATAGAAGATATGTTAAAGTTACAAGAATTAAAATTTTATTTTAAATATATTCATAAACAATTACCTTCGTATTTACTAAACTGGCAAATTATACCAAGTATTAATATACACAATTATAATACTCGCGCAAAAGATAATATACATACTTTTAGAGCTAAATAATTTGCAATGAAATGTCTCAGACACAGCCTCCCACAAACTATAAATGAGACTCCTGATGCAATTAAAAAAAATATACACTCACAGCTTGCATGGCTTTATAATTTATATAAAACATGTTTGCTATATAACTAATATATATACCTATCAAATTGTTACATATGTCAACTAAATTAATAAATACAATATATGTTAATGTTCATTAGCCCATTTCCACACCACATCACACTTTCTTACTTAAACCTAACACTTCCAAATAAACATTTGAGTTAGACATCTTGTATACTAAGGACCATACTACTTTTTTTCCATGAAATTATGGTGGCTCCTGTGACAGCGACATTATTGTCTTAATAGGAGCTACCGATCCCAGTTAGTAAATGTTATATGATTGCGGGTTTTTATTTTGTACAATCAGAATTACTATAAGTACACAATTTGTATGATGAAGCCTTAACGTATAGACTTATAATAGTATGTGAACATGATATAATATGTGTGTATGTATGCTGGTATAAATGTACTAACGAAATTGATGTACTTTCAACAAATTCTATACCTACATGGGGTCAATAAATATTATGGTTATGGTTATGGTTTATAAACTTGCTGCCTGATAATGTAACAAACTGCTCTTGTCTGGTAATGTAGTTCTTTTCCTCTGATAACGTAATAAGGTACACATTTCACGTACGAATTAGTCGTTTTCGTGGATGTCATGTTACTTTCTTGCACTTAGCTCATTTTTTTGTCGATTTCGTCTATTTTGTAATACAGCAATATTTACTAATTTGATAAAAGTGGTATTTCTATATTAAATCCAATATGCTGATTTCAAATCTGTTATACATTCTCGTACTATGTGTTACACATTGTCGCACTATTTACAAATGACAGGTTCCCTTTCTATGCTATAATGTCAGGGCATCTAATGATGCAGTCGTGGAATTTGCTTAGTCAATCTTAGAGAGGAAGCCACAAAAAGAAATGGTTTATTAACAAATGTTTTATTTAGATTTTATTGCGGAATTTGTTGACACTTTCGTGTCTGTAAATTATAGCATGATATGTTACATACACAGACATATATTACAAAACAGCGTTTCTCTGGCTATGGATCTACTATGCAAGTATCGACTGATGTTGTGCATATGATTTAGTGGTTCCACGTGGATGTTCGTAGCCGCACAAAAAGATAGACAGAGGTATGTTGAACAGAGCATAGCCTGACAGAAAAAACATCTAGTTAATGGAAATAACAAAGGTCGTAGACGTGATATATTACACTTTGTCCATTTTGTGTATTTCGTCTATTTTCCCTTTTGTGAAATTTCTGCGAATCGGATAGACGTATAGTGTTTTAGATTAAATCGAATATGCTCATTCATTTATACGGACATATACGATTATATACGTATATATATATATATATATATATATATATATATATATATATATATATATAATATATATATATATATATATATATATTATATATATATATATATATATATATAATATATATATATAACTTTTATATATATATATATATATATATATATATATATATATATATATATATATATTATATATATATAATTGGATCACATGTATAACTCATAATATAATACCTACTATATATATATATATATATATATATATATATATATATATATATATATATATATATATATATATATATATTAATGTATGTTATATAAATTACGTGTAACATATTAAGGCAATTATAACTCCTGTTGTGAGATGTCAACTGCAACTACACTTAAGTTTGTTGTTATACATTTACTGAGAAAACGTGGAAAAAGAAACATATGCAACGCCATTAAGAGACCACACAGGCCTGAATGTAAATGCAATTTTCGGAATGAGGTACACTGATTTGAGAGGGCTGCCCTCCGAAATATTATTAAAGAAGGTTTGAAGTTTAGAAACCGACAGGGCAACCAAAAATAGCACGAGGTGTCCACTTCGATCCCCGTGCGCCCCGACTAGTTACGTATTACATGTTTCGTGTTATATGTTACGTATGTATGTGATATATGTTACGTGTTACATGTTAATGTTACATGTAATGTCTTAAATGTTACTTGTTACGCGTTACATATTACATCTTATGTGTTACGTTTCATACGTTACGTGCTACGTTATACATGTTACGTAATATATGTTAAACATTACATGTCGCATGTTACATGTTACACGTTACATGTTATGCAGTACGTGTTTCATGTTATGTGCTACGTGTTATGTATTACTTATTACGTGATTTACATTACGTGTTACATGATACGTGTCACATGTTACGTGTTAATACGTTATGTATTACATATTGCATGCTACGTGTTACATGTGATGTTTACATATAGAATAACGCTGTTTTGTTTATTTGTATGTATTGTATATATGTATGTTATATATATATATTATATATATATATATATATATATATATATATATATATATAATTATATGATTATATAATTATATGTATGTAGGTATATATATATATATATATATATATATATATATATATATATATATATATATATATATATACATATATATTATGGTCAGTTATCACGAAACGTCGACAAAACTTGTTTTTAATATAACCATTACAAAAATACACGGCACGACATTGCAATGGTGGTCACCGCAACCGCCTCTTTGACAAGTACCATGGAAACCCAACCTTTACATAAAATTATGGAAGATACAGGCAAATAAAGGGTATTTTGGACTCATTTTGTTTAAAGTTCTTTGTGTAGTACTAATATACTTACATGAATTATGCATTAAACAATATTCACAGGTGTGTGGTTTCTTTACCGATTTAACGGCGTGTAGTTCTACATAAAGTCTTCAACAAATGTCAGCGTTTTGTTGAATGGGTGCGCCGCAGGAACAGTATATGTGGTGGGGTAGTTAGGCCGATACCGAGCGTATGCAAATGTTCAACAAAGCAAATGCAAGGGTAAATAATAAAGTACAAAAGTACTAATTGTATCTACATGTTATTACTTCCGTTTGAATAAAACATGTATAGGTTACATTGCATTCCAAGAAATTAAAAACCTGTAGTGAAATATAATAGGCTCATATTTTGACGTGACGTAATTTTGGACGATACCGAGCGAATGACATAGACATACTGATTTTGGTGACAGTGTTGAATATTAGTGGACGTTTTTTTCACACATTTACATGGTGTTACTTATGGTATGTGACAACGAAAAATGAAATGCAGCAATTTGTTCCTCTATTCATTATGACGTTTATACATCTGGTGATACCGAGCATATACACGAGACC
>JAODUO010000881.1:47500-55000 GCA_025642075.2 Ridgeia piscesae | reverse complement strand
TGTTGATGACACCATAATGCATATCTATTTTAAGCCTAAGACAAACACAGTTGTGCTCCAGAAAGATCTTCACAAACTTGGTAAATGGGCAAAAACCTGGAACATGAAATTCAATCTGGAAGTGCTATGTCATTCCTGTAACAAGAAGCAAAACTGTTACTAATACCCAGTACATGTTCCATGGACTTGAAACTGTTTCACAGGCAAAATATCTTGCATAACCATAACTTCAGACCTTCGGTGGAATGCCCACATGAAAAACATGTCTTTAAAAAGCAAATAGATAATTAGACTTCCTCCGCAGAAATCTCAAAGTTCTGTCAATTCAAATACAAACTCAGGTTTACTTGTACAGTCTGGAAGCCATACACCTTAATACAGATAAACCAAAATATATAAATTATCCAACCCCGTGCTAATGTCATACCTTGCCACCACAACACCTTAAAGTGTAACCGATACGCTGCAGACATTATGATGGAGATCCCTATCAGACCGAAGAAATGACGCTAAACTATACATGATATATAAAATAATAAATGACCTAGATGGTATACCAGCAGACATATCATATTCTTGTAAACACAGTTACTAGAAAACAGCATTCCTTGTCTAACCTTATCTCTCATTCCAGATGTAATGCCACTTGTAATCTCTTTTCCAAAGTACCATTCGACTTTAGAACTTCCTCCCTCAACACGTTGTAAATCGAAACAGCCAGGATGCATTTATGAACAATTTTCAGACTTTGCATTATTCCACTTTTTAGACATAGCTAGATCCGTTGCACGTATTACTGTTTACATGCACTAATTACTGTTATGACATAATTTTATTGCACCCTAAAAATTAAAAAAAAAAAATTCTAATTGTTCCTGTTCGCCTGCCTGTTTCTGTATCACTAATTGGCAGAATGTCCTATGGACACATCACGCCAATGCCCATGGTGGGTCGTCTGACTTAATTGTTGGAAGTAGTATAGCAGGTTCAGGCTAGGCACTATCTGTAAGAACAAGAATGAACACCCACAACACTCAGACTTTTAACATGGGATAATGGCGGCACAATTATTGATGACGGCAATCCCACGATGCTTTGCACCGGAAGGGCTTCCCCATAAAATTACGCAACAAGCGTCATGAAATGAATGACGTCTTTGGCTTAGCCGGTTGGACGTCATTCGAATTCGTGCATCATGTATTTGCACCTTGGGACAGCAGTAACCCTGTTTTTTATTTCTAGTGAGTATTTTAATACGTATTTATAATGTACGCTTGTACATGCGTTTAGTACTAAGGTGATCCCAATTGAACACGCACGCCAGTTGACTCTTGAGCCTTGTCACTAGTAAATAATTATGACTATTTTTTTATGTACGTGATTTACGGCTACTCGCTAGGTCAATGACTACTACAGTTGTTACAGAGAATGCGCGAAACAAATACATTTAGGCGTACATCTTTGACAAAGTTGCAAAATGAGGTTTGTGAACATGTCTTTTGAACAATTATTTATCTAGTATTTTGTACAAAATACTCACTGGTCCCCGTGGCATATTTAAAAACAACATCGTCATTGCCAAATCTGAGTCTGATCATCAGAAAGGCGGGAAATATACAATACATGACATTCTACTGTTTCTAGTTCTAGTTGTTTCCAACACTGGCCACGGTCATGCTATTACTTTGGCATTGCTGGCACTGACACCAAAATGTTTAAGATCAATTTGATCTTAAACTCTGTCACTGGCACTGCCACTGGCAGCACTGCCACTGGGCCTGGGGGCGGGGAGCGAATGCCAATGCGAATCACTCATAAATGTCTTATGGTTAGCGCCATTTTGGGTGAAAATGGCGTCAGAACATCGTTTTGTAGGTTATGATATTTTCGTAAGTGCTATTCTCGAAACAGTTACGATAAAAATATTCGCAAATATGGCGTATATTTGATCGTTTTTCGTAAGTGACAAGATACAAGTGTTGTGCCTTCCCCTTGCCTCGGCCTGGCCCCGAGTCTGAAGGTTGAATGTTGAATGTTGTCTTGTATGTGGTAGAGCTCTCAGCCAGTTACAGATTTCTCTGGTGTTTTGGTATCACAACATCGACAAACTAATTTTAATAAGTATTGAGTCATTCATTGACACTCGAATGTCTGTCTATTTGTATTGACCGCTGCATAAATGCAGTCTTTGCAAGTGGATTCCACGTCTACACATTACGCCAATGCAACATGCTATAATAAAATGTAAACCGGGGACAACCGTTTAATGGGACCGATCAGTAATTCGCCGCATTAATTTGCAGACTACGCGCTATGCCAACTATATTTAGGCACATTTATTTATATAGAGATCAGTGCCTTGTTCTATAAAACAAATATGATTTAATTGGCAGGGTAATCTTTATGGCGCAAAACGTTGCGGGATTGCTCTCTTACAAAGTTTGTTGTTCCGCCATTATTGAATGTTAAAAGACCTGAGTTTTCAGTGTCTCTCAAAAACTGGCTGTATCACATACTAACCATATGACATGATTAATACTAAGATGTCTGGGTGCATAATCCCAGTGTAAGAATCCGCGATTTGGGCCACGGGACAACGAGTATATTTTAGGGAGGCATGCTCATAGCGATATTTTGGATATGTATACATCCATTAAGATGGAAAATATGTAATAGCATTGAAGGACTCACAACTTTCTGTGAGAAATCTCTCGTCTTAGCACCAACCCCATTTTCGCGACAAAAAATGTTCTGTAAAATTGCTAAAGCCGCGTGGCTTTTGTAACCATAACGTAAAATACAATCTAAGCCATTCGCGTTTTCATCAACAAATTCCCGAGGACAAACGTTGCGACCGCCCAAACTATAGGACGTAATAGGTTATCAGGAAATAATAGTTTTAAAAGTCAGCGGAAAGCATCCTGAGAGCTGGACCTGGTTCCCGATTCAAAATTTAAAACCACCAGAACCGTCGAACGTCCCAATTGAAATCACCGAAGCCGAAGGCTAAGCAAAACGACAAGACAACGAATGCAGCGTTAAAACCCGTTATTACGGCGAATTAACGCCTGAAATTAGGACGGTATAATGCCCTAACGTGTAACAGTGCGCTTGAATGTTGCAGTAGGGTGTTATAATGCCATAAAAGAAAGCGGAAATAGAAAAAAAACGAAACCGAAGGAGGAAAGGGAGAGGAAGAAACAGAGAGAGAGAGAGAGAGAGAGAGAGAGAGAGAGAGAGAGAGAGAGAGAGAGAGAGAGAGAGAGAGAGAGATAAGAGAGAGAGAGAGAGAGAGAGAGAGAGAGAGAGAGAGAGAGAGAGAGAGAGAGAGAGAGAGAGAGAGAGAGAGAGAGAGAGAGAGAGAGAGAGAGAGAAAAGAAAAAAAAAAAAAAAAAAAAAAAAAAAAAAAAAAAAAAAAAAAAAAAAAAAAAAAAAAAAAAAAAAAAAAAAAAAAAAAAAAAAAAAAAAAAAAAAAAAAAAAAAAAAAAAAAAAAAAAAAAAAAAAAAAAAAAAAAAAAAAAAAAAAAAAAAAAAAAAAAAAAAAAAAAAAAAAAAAAAAAAAAAAAAAAAAAAAAAAAAAAAAAAAAAAAAGGGAAAAAAAAGAGAGAGAGAGAGAGAGAGAGAGAGAGAGAGAGAGAGAGAGAGAGAGAGAGAGAGAGAGAGAGAGAGAGAGAGAGAGAGAGAGAGAGAGAGAGAGAGAGAGAGAGAGAGAGAGAGAGAGAGAGAGAGAGAGAGAGAGAGAGAGAGAGAGAGAGAGAGAGAGAGAGAGAGAGAGAGAGAGAGAGAGAGAGAGAGAGAGAGAGAGAGAGAGAGAGAGAGAGAGAGAGAGAGAGAGAGAGAGAGAGAGAGAGAGAGAGAGAGAGAGAGAGAGAGAGAGAGAGAGAGAGAGAGAGAGAGAGAGAGAGAGAGAGAGAGAGAGAGAGAGAGAGAGAGAGAGAGAGAGAGAGAGAGAGAGAGAGAGAGAGAGAGAGAGAGAGAGAGAGAGAGAGAGAGAGAGAGAGAGAGAGAGAGAGAGAGAGAGAGGCATAAGAGCCAGTCATGAATGCCTAGTCAAGCCAGATGACGACCTGTTTTGTCTCGTATGACAGACGAGATCGAAAGCCATGTTGAAGATGGTAAAGAATGTTTTGTGACTGTGCTTGTTTCATTATGTCAACCAAGATATATTCCTAATCGTCGATATGACAACACAAAAATCTGACACTTCACAACACATAATCCAAGAGTATGAATCCGTCATCACAGGGCGTACTGCATTACTATTTATTTATTTGAAATCAAGATTCTCATTGAAGTCAACTTGTGAAGTTGCGCGACTGCCGTTGGTTCTGATGGTGAATGATCGTAATATCCAAGTCAATATTGGTAAGTGTGGGTTTATGTGATTGATACATATCAATGTAATCATAGCTCTGTATTTGCGGCAGTGATATTTTTATTAATAAAATAGTATTAATATGCTATGTCGATAATTATGCGGGTAACTGTAAGTAGAGGCTAAACTAAGGTTAAGCAGGCTCAGCGACGGATGATGCCCAATGGCGATGCCGATGACACAAAAGTAGGTTTTTGTTATGTATTGGCGGGACCATAATTTTTCAGTATGGCGTATGAATTCCTGTAACATCAATTCCGTCATTTGCTTGGTAAACAGATTGTTAGAATAAGAAATGTTGTCTGAATGCAGAACATGCGAAAATAGACAGGCGGAATCAAAATATCGCATCGATGCCTAGGGCGAGGCCAAAAGCCGAGCGTCCTATCTGCTGCTGATTAGTTGTCTATAAGATCAGACCAACAGTAGGTTTTCGTAAATGACGTCTACGGCAAAATCCGTGTTATTAAAATGTCGTCGTGTTACGCTCTTGGTCTATTTTAGTACACAGTGATCACCACGCAGGCATAGGACGCCCAGATTTTGACGCAGGCGTCGTTTATGATAGTTTGCCACTTTATTTTTGGAATTACTTCCCTCAGAATAACACATATAATAGTTATTTCCAGAAATATTACGAAACGTGCATTAGAGACTTGGCACTTGTATATAATTATTTTATAACGCAATTTGGTAATCATCTTCATCATTGTGTAGCCATAGTGTCCCATGGTTGGGCGAAGGCCTCGCATGCTGCATCCACATCTACCTATCTTACGCTATCCTTTGCCAGTTGGTACCCTTCCAGTAGTCATGTAGTTCGTCTCTCCACTCTGTCGCCGGTCAAGTGGTGATACGCAATGTCTATCAGTTATCTCGTATTCTGTTAATGTGCCCTGTCCATGTCCACTTCCGTCTTCTGACTTATTCAATCACGTATGTGAACTGTCTTTTCTCTTATCTAGATGTTTGACAGGGGAGAAAGTGACAGTAGAGAAGGAGATAGGGACAAGGGGACAGGAGATGAGAGAAGTAGATGCGACAGGAGGTAAGACGAATGGAAGAAAGGAAGTGAGAGGTGATGTGACCAAACGGAAGTCAATAACATGGACGATGACAGGAAGAAAAGAGACCGGAAAGAAAGGAACAACAGAGAAAGCGGCAGGGGGAAAAGTCAGCAACCAGGGAGATGCAAAACGGAGGAGCTACTCTGAAGCAGTGATCGAGGGGGCATTGAGAACAGAAAGGGTATTTATGGGAGACTCCATTTTGCGAAAGACAGACAGGACATTAAGCAAAGGAGAAGACGTTGTTGTTTGTCTTCCGGGGGCTAGGATAGAGCATGTGACTGAACGGGTAGAGAACGTATTGGGGCATGGCCAAGGGGGGTCTATATTAGTACATGTAAGGACGAACAATGCAGACAGGGATGGAACAACGATGGTTGGGCGAAGGCCTCGCATGCTGCTTCCACATCTACCTATCTTACGCTATTCTCTGCCAGTTGGTACCCTTCCAGTAGTCGTGTAGTTCGTCTCTCCACTTTGTCGCCGGTCTTCCTCTAGGTTTTTCTTTTCGTAGAGTTTCCACGTGGTGATACGCAATGTCCATCAGTTATCTCGTATTCTGCTGATGTGTCCTGTCCATGTCCACTTCCGTCTTCTGACCTATTCAGTCACGTATGTGAACTGTCTTTTCTCTTACCTAGATGTTTGTTGTTCTGTCCCGGTATGTGATGTTTAAGCAGTTTAACATACTCCTTTCCATCTGTGTTTGTGGCGCTGGTAGCTTGTACTTTGCATGGCTGGTGAGTGTCCCTGTATTGGCGCAGTATGTCATTGCTGGATGTATGTAAGAGTTGTATAATTATCTCTTCAAGCATGTTCCAGTGTTACCCTTGAAAATGTCGCGGTGTTTGGCGACTGATGTCCATCCGGCCGTGATTCTTCTTTGAATCAGTTTCTAGTCTTGTCTTGATCTTCGACCCATTCTTCTCTCGTAGTGCTGCTTCCACCTCCCGTGATGTTATCTCTGGTACCTCTTCTGGGTCAGTGTATATTATGGTACTCTGTTCGCTGTTATATAGCTCGGTGTAGGATTTCTCTATTCGCTCTATGATCTTATCTTGATCATGGACAGACAGAGAGAGAGAGAGAGACAGACAGAGAGAGACAGAGAGGGGGGACAGAGAGATAGAGAGATAGAGAGACAGATACAGAGACAGAAACGGAAACAGAGACAGAGATGTTGACACGGCGAATTATCAAGCAATTGTGAGACAACGTACTCTATTTACTTACAGACATGTGCTGCTCGTCTTTGGCGAAGTCTGACAACGTTGTTGCCTCGTCGTCGAAACGGGTGAACATCGCATTGACTAATTTCGCGCACGGCCAAACAGGCAATGTACCGATACGCCACACACGTCAAACCAACACAAGTAAATATTCGATATTCGATCAACATCGTGTGTTGTAACGATATATTTTAATAAGTGATTGCTAAAACCATATTACTAGGCAGACACAGACGCATTGACGCACTTCGTTTTCGACCAAGTTAACAACGTACCGATACGCCACATCTAATCTAGGTCAGACGGAGTAGTCAGTTGTGTAGCGGTTTGGTGTAATGCTAATTTGTAATGAGTCCTTACACATACGCCAGTTTATATTTTAAAGGACAAAAAGGTAACACTTTCATGGCGTACACCTAATAGCGTTAATATGAAGTAACAATTTCCACATATACTCGATTTACCACAAAACAATTTGTGAACACCCAGCCATCTTATTAGGTTATTCATAAATCCGTCTGGAGGCGCGGGGCGCAGAGAAAATTTTAAAACGGCGTGTTGTTATGGGCTACCTAAATGTTCGTCCGAAGAAAAATTTACGAATGCAGAAGTATCTGGATATAGATTCCAGCCGCAAAGACAATGGCACGTGTTGGAAGACAGACCAGAGGCGAGTGGCCGTGGAAATGAAGACACGCGGGAAGTTGACCTTACAAAAAGACAAACTAACAGAGATGCTGTTGACTGGTGCCGAACGATGAACCGATTTATATATATGTATACATTGTGACGGAACGCGCACGGTTACCTTTCAGAAACGACGAACTAA
>JAODUO010000881.1:0-45000 GCA_025642075.2 Ridgeia piscesae | reverse complement strand
AAACTGATATAATTGGCTTAACAGAAATATTTAGAATTCGGATTCTCAGCATACAATATAAACGGATACCGTAGTTTACTTTTTAAAACAAAATTGCAAAATTATGATGGGCATGGTGGAGTTGGGATATATATTAAGGAAAGCTTTACATACACTAAACGCGAAGATCTCTCTATTTTATTCCCCATGTTTTTGAATCTATATTTTTTGAAGTTCAAGATAATCAAATTAATTTGTTATAGTATTCGGGGAATAAGTAATACATGGTTTGCCAGTTAGTTATCCAATCGAAAACAGTACACGGAATACACAATCGTAAATCTTCTTAAACAAACATAACAAGTGGAGTGCCCCAATGATCCATACTTGGACCAATCTTATTTCTAATTTATATCAATGATATAATTAACTCTACGTCTTTAAATGTATTATATTTTGCTGATGACACAACTATATACAAATCAGGTCCTCATGTTGATACTTTTATTTACAACATAAACCAAGAAGTAAAACGTTTGTACGATTGGTTGTGTGCTAATAAATGGTAATAGAATAAAATAAGAATTTGTATATTCACCCCATTGAATAACACATATCAGGTAAATAACTGTATCAAACTAAATATTGAAAATATTAGTCGTATTGGAAAGGATAACAAAGAAGAATATGTCAACTGTTTAGGAATACATATTGATAAACATTTAACATGGAAAAAACATAAACAGTTCTACGATACCTAGAGCAATGTTTGGAATTAACAAAATGAACTTTTTTACCCACATAATGCTTTTAAAACTATCTATTATACTTTAATTCAAAGTCAGTTATCTTACGGTGTACACGAATGGGGGAATGGAAATACAATAAAATAAGTTACAAACTTTACAAAAACGCGCTGTACCAATAATAAAACAAAACATTGATAGAAGTCACACGGATTCTATTTTTGAATCTGAAAATATACTTAAAACCGCTGATATATACCAGTTACATGTCTCATTATTTATGTATGATTATCACCATAATACACTGCCTAAATCCTAAATTCGAACATTATATACTAAAAAGGAATCTAGCCACTAACACCATAATTAAATATGTACTATCTAAACACTATTTATCTAACTATATTAACCAAGTATATTGCCTAAATCCCAGATGTGTAGAGTGCAACTAATTGTTTTCATTTAAAAAGACACACTGTTTGGATTTTAACACATTTCTCAAATTCCACCAGTCTGTTGTCATGCAAATGAGTGTACGTGGATAAATAAATATATATATATATATATATATATATATATATATATATATATCATTTCGTTTGTTTGGGGTCACAGGAAGACGGCACAAAATATGCAATGTGACCACCACGTAACAATACATTTCTTTGTGTTTGCCTATGTAGAATATAATGTTGTTGTTGCGAAATAAAATTTGACTTGATTTGATTCATTGCGCGGTGTGTGTGTGTGTGTGTGTGTGTGTGTGTGTGTGTGTGTGCGTGTGTATGTGTGTTAGACAAGTTGTCGCATTCTAAATACCACCGATCTGACCACTGATAGGTCGTACGTGAGAAAAAAACAGTCAGATAAGTTATACATTACAATTACCACAATTAACTGACGTTGAAACGTACGTGTTTCATAGTGTGTTCCAATGAAGCCAGACGTACATGTACATTCGACTCCCCCTCCGGTCACCTGGATATTTTACTAATGTGTGTGTATCAACAAATATCGTTTCGCAAGTAATTGTAACATGATATAATGTATCCCAGAGAAGCCGATAATGCTGTATTAAAGATTCATTACTGTTCGTATAAAAATAAAATAAAATTTGCCTGTGAATTTATATTGAACTGACAGTAATAAAATAGGTACATCTTTTAAAATTGGCAGCACTGAAATGTGGTAAAACGCATCATAAAATAAATAATTAATTAATTAATTAATTAAAACAAATAGATAAATAAATAATGAAAACAAATATAATCATTCATCAATAATATTCCATTATGTTCTGTTTTAAACAGGTTAACTTAGACTAGGGTTTAGAACTAAAATAGCAGAGGGAATGAACAATTCCTTACAGAGATTTTCCGTGCCCTGAATGAAAACGATTTCAACGGTTATTACGCTAAAAATACGAACATACCTTTTTAAACGTAATGTTGGGTGACGCTTCTTACGGCCAGCGTTAAACAGTGGCATCGCGTATGCGCACATGTGTTATAAAGGGTTGGCTTCTAGAATGCAATGCTTGATATATCACCTAAACGACATATGAACGAAGATCACAACAGGGAAAGATCAGTCTTCATGAAATTATGGTTTTACCACCTGCTCCATAATATCTTTTCTATATTCTTCCCTTCAATTCCTACCCGACCTGGCTTGTGGCAGAGTATCACTTCTAGCTAATTTAAACGGTAGCAAAACGCAACTTCCATCTAAAAGAGTTAATATAAGCTAACCATTATCAATTACAGTTAACATGGCCTCAAAGTGGTTGATTTTAATAAAATGTCAGAAATCATGGAGGCAGACATATAGCCCATGACACAGTAAATTAACCAATAGGTGTCGACGCGTGACTTCAGCTATGACGTTTCTAGTTCCTTGTTTTGCTGATTTGTTTACGAAAACGGCGGCACATGTTAGTTTGATTATGAAGCCGAATTACATAAACGACTGCTATAACGGTAATTTGTATTAATATTGTTAGATGCATAGACCGAAACAAGTGTCTTTTCGTTCCCTTTAACACGGTTGCAATGGTCGTGATGCACTCCGACCACACCTACCATTTGCACGCCCAACACGCAATCACTACAAGGTTAGCAACGTACCGGAAGCTTTGAAAAATGTATTATGTTCTCTGATGTTGACCTTTAAGTATTCCACTCAACTAGTATGTTTGAAAAAAGTAATGTATTATGTAACTTCGGCGGGTATCGGTATCGACCCTGGACCACGTAAGTAAGCTGTCCCACTAACTTTCCTTGATCTCTGGATGTCTGACCTTCTGACGCGCTGGCACAGACCCAATTCTATTTGTACTCCCAAATCAAGGGTCGCAGCAATCGTGGTAATTTCTAGTTTGTTTTTTCACTGGGCCCGATGTCGTGTTATGTTTGTGCATTAAACACGGTCTCGACGGGAGACAGCGTGGATTCAGAAAGTTCAAAAAGGTCGGTCGGTCGGTCGGTCGGTCGGTCGGTCGGTCGGTCGGTCGGTCGGTCGGTCGGTCGGTCGGTCGGTCGGTCGGTCGGTCGGTCGGTCGGTCGGTCGGTCGGTCGGGTCGGTCGGTCGGTCGGTCGGTCGGTCGGTCGGTCGGTCGGTCGGTCGGTCGGTCGGTCGGTCGGTCGGTCGGTCGGTCGGTCGGTCGGTCGGTCGGTCGGTCGGTCGGTCGGTCGGTCGGTCGGTCGGTCGGTCGGTCGGTCGGTCGGTCGGTCGGTCGGTCGGTCGGTCGGTCGGTCGGTCGCGGTCGGTCGGTCGGTCGGTCGGTCGGTCGGTCGGTCGGTCGGTCGGTCGGTCGGTCGGTCGGTCGGTCGGTCGGTCGGTCGGTCGGTCGGTCGGTCGGTCGGTCGGTCGGTCGGTCGGTCGGTCGGTCGGTCGGTCGGTCGGTCGGTCGGTCGGTCGGTCGGTCGGTCGGTCGGTCGGTCGGTCGGTCGGTCGGTCGGTCGGTCGGTCGGTCGGTCGGTCGGTCGGTCGGTCGGTCGGTCGGTCGGTCGGTCGGTCGGTCGGTCGGTCGGTCGGTCGGTCGGTCGGTCGGTCGGTCGGTCGGTCGGTCGGTCGGTCGGTCGGTCGGTCGGTCGGTCGGTCGGTCGGTCGGTCGGTCGGTCGGTCGGTCCGGTCGGTCCGTCGGTCCGTCGGTCGTCGGTCCGTCGGTCCGTCGGTCCGTCGGTCCGTCGGTCCGTCGGTCCGTCGGTCCCTCGGTCCGTCGGTCCGTCGGTCCGTCGGTCCGTCGGTCCGTCGGTCCGTCGGTCCGTCGGTCGTCGTCCGTCGGTCCGTCGGTCCGTCGGTCCGTCGGTCCGTCGGTCCGTCGGTCCGTCGGTCCGTCGGTCCGTCGGTCCGTCGGTCCGTCGGTCCGTCGGTCCGTCGGTCCGTCGGTCCGTCGGTCGGTCCGTCGGTCCGGGCGGTCGGTCGGTCGGTCGGTCGGTCGGTCGGTCGGTCGGTCGGTCGGTCGGTCGGTCGGTCGGTCGGTCGGTCGGTCGGTCGGTCGGTCGGTCGGTCGGTCGGTCGGTCGGTCGGTCGGTCGGTCGGTCGGTCGGTCGGTCGGTCGGTCGGTCGGTCGGTCGGTCGGTCGGTCGGTCGGTCGGTCGGTCGGTCGGTCGGTCGGTCGGTCGGTCGGTCGGTCGGTCGGTCGGTCGGTCGGTCGGTCGGTCGGTCGGTCGGTCGGTCGGTCGGTCGGTCGGTCGGTCGGTCGGTCGGTCGGTCGGTCGGTCGGTCGGTCGGTCGGTCGGTCGGTCGGTCGGTCGGTCGGTCGGTCGGTCGGTCGGTCGGTCGGTCGGTCGGTCGGTCGGTCGGTCGGTCGGTCGGTTTTGGGGTCGATTTTCGGTCGGTTGAGTCATGAGATTTAGTGAACTATTCCCGACATTGCAGGTTTGATAACGCTTCGGGTCGGTCGGTCGGTCGGTCGGTCGGTCGCGATCGGTGGGTTTTTCGCTTCGAAGTCGGTTCGGTCGGTGTTTAGGGGGAAAATCGATATTCAAGATGTAAAAATGGGCCCCTTATGAGCTTATGAGCATTTTAGTGAACTATTCCCCTAGACATTGCTAGGTTATGTTATAAAACATGTTGACTTTGCACGTCTACGGACACAATGACTGCGCCAGTTACATAGTTATGTAGATTGACACACACCGGATCACGCAGCAACAAACCAAACCAGACATTCAGCACCGTGACGTTATTCTCTTCCCCATGATCAAGTAATTTCTGCTGCCATTGCCATTGATAGCAGCATTTCGACACTCTCCAACCGCAGAAAATCACTCCTCTCAGTTCGTCCACCGTTTCCTGTAACAACAGCAAATGCCTAATTAAACAATACCTGAAAATTAAACAGTTAGCTTCTGTGCCCAATTAAATAAATCTAATAATTTCCTTGTATATTTAGTTATTAGGTCCTGCATTGCCAGTAGGCAAATGAGAGGCCAATCGTCCAAGGAAACAAATGCAGACAAATAGGCGGGTGAACTGGGCACCCAGGAGATGATGCGATCAGACCGACCCCAAAGTTGGCTTTGGTTGTTAATGGCAGGCCTAAGTTCTATTTTAGCTTGTTGCAGTTTGCACTGAGTATTAATTGAGATCTAGGATATTATTGGCATTTCCTTGTATACGTGTGGGTTCATTTACGTTTCGGATTAGTCCATGTTCCTCTACGAGAGAGAGTAGTTTGTTGGCAGCAACTGCATTAGTCTATATCCACTGTTAGGTGTGACATGGTGATTTTCCCAATTTATGTTAGGAAGGTTGAAATCGCCAGCAATTATGACTTTGTGTGTTTATCTTGTTTCCTAATTTAGACAGAGATGGATCTAGTTCTTCAATTTGAGTTCCTTGAGAGTCATGTGGGGTGCGATTGAAGGTCCATACGACTATGGGTTTCATTCCTTTTATTTCAGTTTCTGTCCAAAAACTTTTAGAGTTTAAGTTTGTTAGATGAATTGTGATGAGATCAGCTTTGGATATTTGGAATTTTGGAATACCCCCTCCCCTCCAGTAGTGATTGTTTCCCTATCTTTTCTAAAAACATTAAAGTGTTATGGGAAAATGTATCCGTTTTAACTGAGGAATGTAACCATGACTCTGTTGCACTGATCATGTTTGGGTTATGTAGGCTGTTTAGTACTTCGATGTCTGCAGCTTTCTTTTTAATGCTTTGGCATTTTATGAGGATGCACCGGACGTTTGGTCTCTTATTCTGTTTGAAGGTTTTCTTGTTATTGGTTGTGTTGATTGATTGTTGCCATTGAGGGGGTTAAAAGGATTAACGGCCGGGATTTCTTTATCTTCGAAGAAGGAATTTGTGAAGTTGAAGTTATTGCAATCAGGGCAAGCCCATGAACATGAAGAGTGTAGTTATTGTTTGTATTCACTGCATTGTGTATGTATTCATTTTTGCAGTGGTCACAATGGATTGTTTTGTGGTCATTTAGGACGTCTCTGTGGTAAATGCCCCAGGGTGCAGAACAATCTGAAAAATGCCATGTGTCAAGGTTTCGGTTAGTGCTGTTAAATTCATGTCTGGATATTATTCCAGCGCATTTGATGTGAACTGATTTGTTGCAGTCGTTAAATGTTAGGGTGAGTGAATTGGACTTTAGTGATTCTTACATGAATTACATTTAGAGGGGCCTGGGTTTAGCTGGATGTCTCCTGAGAGTATTATGCATAAAAGACCTGACCTGGGTTTATATTCAAGATTCAAATTCAGTTCAAAAGACTTTATTGTCCATTTTTAAAATATCACATTAAAAAAACTGAAATTGTTCTTCAGTTACACTGTAAAATGATGGTGATGGAATGATCAGAAAACCAGTGAAAGTGTTAGATCTGAGACATTTAAGCTGTGCGATAGTCTTCCAGATAGGGCTGTACAGGTAATATGTTGTGATATAATTTGAGTCTTTTGTGGTTTTATTGTTGACATAGCCTATCTATGTTGTGTTGCTATGAAAGCTCTTCAGTTCATGATTGAGTCTAGAGGTGACATGCAGACACGCAAGCATGAACAGTGAATATTTGAAAATGCATCTTGAGTGGGTATGGTGAAAGGAGCTAGCCATATCACCAGCTTGAGTTATAGTGATTAAGAGTTAATAAAAATGAGTAATAAATAAACATGCACACACTTAGTTTAAAAACAAATACGCACACGCTTAAATAAATACACGTCAAAAGACTAAAAATAAGATACATGCACACTATAATATACGCCATTAAAGTCATCCGTTGGTCAAATAAAACAGGCAAAAAGGCATGTCAGTAGAGAGTGTATGTGTGATCAGGTTGCGAGATTCTGGATTCTTTTACTGACAGCCTATTTTTGCAATGTTATTTATATTTGGGAGATTACACCAGTTTATATGACACTATGAGTTGACTTAGAATGTATAAATACTATAGCATTGTTTATGGATTATTACTGTATGTGTGTATGTTGAACCAGTTCATGAATCGGTTTGTCAATAAATCAATCAATTTATTTCAAAACACACAACATGAAAAACAAACAAAACAAGTCAAGTACACAATAAGTCACGTGGTATGGTATACAATCATGAAACAATTGTTTTGAAAGGTAGTAGACGTGACGTTATACACTTATAATTGTCTACCATTGCTTTGTGTGTATGTTCAGTCACATAGATTGTGTATTATTTCTAATCACAGTACTTTAATTTTCTTTTCAGAGAAGTCAAATTATTAATTTATATATTACTATGATTCAATGTTATATTAGAAAGTTTCTTTATAAATCTGTTATTTATTTAATGGTTGAAAGTTGTGTAGTTTTAGCAATTTATGTGGTGCAAGTGGTGGACTTCAGAGAGAAACAGCCCACAGTATTATGGGAAAGGATGTGTTTTGAAGGAAATCAAGGTTTCCGGAGAGCCTGAAGATTTTTATGGAGCACCACCGGGGGTAAGAAACGAAGGTTTCATTGACAAAATACGAAATGTCGCCGAAATATCTTCAACAGTTCCCCTCACCTAGTTGTTCTCGTTGCCAAGTCCGACGGCGTGGATATGTTAAATGACAATGCAATCTGAACGTCACCGCCAATGACTCGACAGCAGAATTGTGCAGAAACTTCGTCTCAACCACCCAATATAATTTCGTACCAACTCCAGTGCACAACATATTTAAATACATACGTTTTACTCACGTAAACAACCCTGCAGTATATACTGCATGCGTTTTTAATGTTGCACCCATGCTAAATGTGCGTGTAATTGATAGCATTGAACAAGTAACCACCGAACGTAATCAGCACTATTCGACTGCAACTCGTCGAGGGTATTATTTTACGTTCAGCACCCACATCCCGCATCCAGTGTCAACAACATCGACAAAAAAACTTTGTGTCATGCTGCAATTAAAGCGCAAAGACTGTTCGTACACAAATATCCACCACTGTCTACAGCCGGATATTCATTCATAAGAAATATAGTTAAGTGAACTGGGGCGATGTAGAGTGAAAAAAACTTGCCCAAGGTTTGACACGGCAGCACAGAACTCAACCCATGTCCTCTTAGCCGAGAGTCTGAAGTTGTAGCCACTGCGCCACTACACTACTATACAACTGTTACCAATAACTTTTAAAAACAAAAGTAAAACTTTAACATTTCGCCTACAACCTGTCTTGAATTGTGTATGAAACGCGGCATCCGAGATAAAATCTCCCAGATTATCACATAGGTATTTATTAATTATATGCAGTTGGAAGTTTCTGGTGAAGCCTTAAAGGATGGATCCAGTTGGTTTCCAGGTACGTGTATGTGAAGGTTAGTTGTTGTATACTGAGGGTTGTAGGTGGAGGTCCGAATGGTGTATGCATATGGTTATGCATCTGAATCTGATAAGCCTGGAATTTTTGATTTCGAAGCTTAAAGGTTAATACTACGGATTATTGCTATAGGCAATATATATATATATATATATATATATATATATATATATATATATATATATATATATATATATATATATATATATATATATATATATATATATATATATATATATAATATATAGTTATACCATTTCACATCCATATGCATCTTTTAATTTCAGAAACATAACTGATCGATTTAAATATAACGTACATTCATCATCGGTATATTGGTTGACATTTTGATGATCAAAACACAAATATTACGTGCAAAATATTTGGAATCAAAAACGTAAATTCGGGAATTCTGATAGTCCGCAGCGACGTCTATCGAGTTGATTGGAACCCTCTTCTCATGAGTTCCGGTTAGCTGTCAAACTTGGCGTCGTTTCTGTTCACGTTTGTGATTCCACACATAACATTTGCGTTTTGACCATCAAAATGTCAACCAAAATACCGATTGTGAATGTACGTTATATTTAAGTCAAACAGTTATGTTTATGTAATTAAGAGCTGGTTATTCCTGTGAAAAATTGCCGATTATTAGAAGATAAGAAAGCATACTTCCAAACTTCATCTTGAACACATACTTCATACTTCTCATCACAAATCAATTCGCGCATTTGCCAGTCCTGTTCTCAACATGGTAATTCATCTAGGTATTGCGGTAGTTCGTGTGGGTCTGACTGTTTATTAATTTCTCTGTATAAGATATAGTCATCAGCAAAGAGGCAAACTGTGGAGTTGATATTGTTAGGTAAATCACTAATGTAAATAAGGAAGAGCCGGCCGTCATTCTTCTTTGAATCTTATCTGTGGAATATGTGTTACTGAAATACAATGACATACTGTTTTGTGTTAAATAAATGACTGGGTGAATTAACTGGGTGATTAGATTTATTGAAAATATTCTTCTCTTAAATAATTGTCTGAAATAATTCCCTCCATTAAAATTATATTAGAAGCAACAGGTGTTCAGTTAGTTTTAATGTTTTTCTGTTGTCAAAAATGAGCGGTTGGCTGTAAAATAGGTAAGAGATGAGATGTTGAGACGCCTGCAACACCCCTTCATGGCCACCTAATGAAGACGAGTGATACCCAATTGTGTAGACATAACATAGTATTCATGATGGTACATTTCCTATATTATTATGTGTTGAATCAAAAGTGACCGTACAGCAGTATTTACTAAAACAACTTTACACAGCATCATTATTATCATCATTGTTGCTCATTTTATACAATTATCCTTAAAATGGTATATGGTATACAAACTAAGATGCATGTGTTCATACGCTTGGCATAATTGTGTGAAGCTAACTTGCTTTTTAATTAGCTATATTAGAATTTATTAAAAGGTAAGTTCATCTATATCGCAGTATACAATCCTCCATCAGGATTGCTCAAACCACTTTACACTTTATTACCTGGCAAACCTGTTCACTGGAACACCATTTTGGCTTCTCTAGGAAGCGGCCCAGCGATGCTGTAATTAAAACGCGAAGACTGTTCGTACACAATTATCTACCACTGTCTATAGCCAGATATTCTTTCATAAAATTATAGCTAAGTGAACTGGAGCAATGTAGAGTGAAAAAACTTGCCCAAGGTTTGACACAGCAGCACATAAATCAACTGAGGTCCTCTATGTCGATAGTCTGAAGTTGTAGCCACTGCCCGAGGGTTGTAGGTGGAGGTCCAAATGGCCTATGCATTTGGTGAGCCTGGAATCTCTTGGATTTCGACACTTAAACGTTCATAGATATACTACGGATTATTGCTATAGGCCATATATAGCGTTAAACCTAAGTGTGCATGGGCAGTTAGAATGTGATGATGTTCAAGGTGATTCACATACACGGATAGAAAAACAAGCATCTGGGTGAGAGAAAAGGCAAAGACGTTGTTGAACAAGTCAGAAGACGGAAGTGGACCTGGGCAGTTAGAATGTAATGTTGTTCAAGGTGTTTCATGATGCGGCTTTGAAATATATGTTCAAGAAGTTTGGAAGTGTGCTTTCTTATTTTCTAATAATCGGCTATTTTTCAAAGGAATAACCATCTTTTAATTACAGAAACATAACCGATCGACTTAAATTTACGTACTTTACCATCGGTATATTGGTTGACATTTGTATGGTCAGTACGCAGATAATACGTGTAAAACCAGAGTAATGTTACGTGTAAAACCAGAGACGACGCCAAATTTGACAGCTAACCGGAATACATGAGAAGAAGGTTCCAGTCGACTCGATAGGCGTCGCTGCGGACTATCAGAATTCCCGAATAAAATTACGCAACAAGCGTCATGAAATGAATGACGTCTTTGGCATAGCCGGTTGGACATCATTCCGATTCGTGCATCATGTATTCGCACCTTGGGACAGCAGTAACCCTGTTTTCTCTTTCAGGTGAGTATTTTAATACGTATTTATAATGCACGCTTGTACATGCCTTTAGTACTAAGGTTGTCCCAATTGAACACGCACGCCAGTTGACTCTTGAGCCTTGTTACTAGTAAATAATTATGACTATTTTTTTTATGTAGGTGATTTACGACTATTCGCTAGGTCAATGACTACTATAATTGTTACAGAGAATGCGCGAAACAAGTACATTTTGGCGTACATCTTTGACAAAGATGCAAAATGAGGTTTGTGAACAATTATTTATATTGTATTTTGTTCAAAATACTCACTGGTCCCCGTGGTATATTTAAAAACAAAATTTTGGGAAATCTACAATACATGATATTCTACTGTTTGTAGTTCTAGTTATTTCCAACACTGCCCACGGCCATGCCATGCATTGGCATTACTGGCACTGACACCAAAGAGTTTAAGATCAATTTGATCTTAAACTCTTTGCTGACACTGGCACTGGCACTGCCACTGGCAGCACTGCCACTGGGGGCGGGGAGCGAATGCGAATCACTTACAAATGTCTGATGGTTAGCGCCATTTTGGGTGAAAATGGCGTCAGAACATCGTTTTGTAGGTTATGATATTTTCGTAAGTGCTATTCTCGAGACAGTTACGATAAAAAAATTAAAATAAAAAATAAAAATATATATATATATATATATATATATATATATATATATATATATATATATATATATTCAGATTTTTCATAGCATATTGATTTAATGTAAAAGACCATTGTTATTCAGTTAGTAAAATTTCTGTATTACATATAATTGTTGTATTATATATAGTATAACACCGTTTGAAAATTGAGATCCATTTCACCTGTTCGGAAATCGGTTCATTTAGGCTATGCGCAAAGTATCCTGTTAGGTAGATATGAAAAAAATGTAACCAAATCGTACTAAAAATAACTGTGAAAAAATCAACGTGAGTTGGATATGGCACAGGCAAGACACAGTTACATTAAATAAATCGACAGTCCAATCACAATGCAAACAAGTATATTTTGCAATACATTTCAGTGTTACATATTACATCTGTTTGCGCAATCTGCTGCCGACTAGTTCGGCTTTTCGTCGTTTCGCTGGATCTTGAATATATCATGCGATAATTGATAACCACCAAAGTGTCAACAAATTCCGTAAGAAAGCTTAATAAAACAGTCCTTAATAAATCATTTCATCATCTGGCTTCCACACTAGGATTGAACCTGTAAACACCAAGACTGTGGGCGTTAGGTATTCTGACTTTAAAGCATGGAACGACAACACTTGTGCGGTCATCGATACCACGATTTGCGCCGGCAAGTTTAATATCGTTGAAGTCAAGTAGTATATTACGACCAACACCCCATTAATAAATGGTGCGAGAATGTCTAACTCATGGTGCGAGGATGTATAGTTCATGGTGCGAGAATGTATAACTCACGCTGCGAGAATGCATAATTCAAAATCCTGATTAACTGGGACAAATCTGATTTCACATTTGGAACCAACATATTGGATTTAATCGAGAAAGATTCCGCTAGCAAAAAATTGCAGCAGTTTTATGAAATAGACAAAATGGCCTAAATGCAAGAAATTAAAATGAAATCCACGAAAACGACTGAGTCCTTCGTGAAATATGTACATGATTACATTATCAGGAGAACGTTTTTATATTATCAGGCAAGAGCAATTTATTACAGTATCAGGCAGGCAAATATTATTCCATTGTCAGGCAGCAAGTGTATTACATCAACAAGTGATGTTATTACATTATCAGGCAGTTATTACACTATAAGGCGTTTTTGTTTCATTATCAGGCAGTTATTATATTAACAGGCAAGTATTACATTATCAGTTGTAACAGGCTGCTTGAAGGATAAGGGAGTGTCTGCAAGCGCCTCCTCCCCCTTCCCCCATAGTGGTGGTTACCCTAAGCGCACCTACCTAATAGGCATATGCCTATGGTGAATGTCATACACAAATATACGCACGATCACACACACACACACACACACACACACACACACACACACACACACACACACACACACACACACACACACACACACACACACACACACACACACACACACACACCACACACACAAACAGACACACAGACAAACACACACACACACACACACACACACACACACACACACACACACACACACACACACACACACACACACACACACACATATATATATATATGTATGCACACACATATGTATGCACATACACGCACGCACGCACGCACGCAGATATGCATCTAGTATACCGATATGACTAGTGCATTGTGTACTTAGAAGCTTTACAATGCGTCTACGATAACGGTATTATATGTCGACTAGACGTATCCGCATTCGGGAAGAGGCAGAGCCACAAGATGAAAATCGAAAACTGATGACGAAGAAGGAAGAAGAAGAGGCAGAAAGCACCACTTGGTACTCTGGCTTTTTAACTGGCTATTAACGACATTGTTGCTGGAATAAAGAAATGGATACACTGTTGTCTGATATGCCGTGGTTATTTAATTTACATACACCATTCGCCTGCTCGCTCACGCTCTGTCTCTCATCCCTCCCTCCCCCTTCTCTCTCTCTTTCTCTCTCTCTCTCTCTCTCTCTCTCTCTCTCTCTCTCTCTCTATGTTGTTATGGTTGTATATGGTATATCTTCTATACTATTCAATATTGGGAAAAATATGACCCAAAGTTTGGTAGTTTGACTCTTGCTGGCTTCGGTTTCGAGAATTTGCAATGTAATGGTTTATCCTGAATGATTCCGCGAAGTGCTTCTTCAGCTACGATTCGTAATGCTCTGACGTTCTGGGGAAGCTTTTTTCCAGTGAGCATTTTCGACACACCGCCAAACACAGAGGACATTATATCTGACAGACCGGTATCAGCCATCAGTGTCCCGATAGATCCAATGACGCTCATTAGAGAGTGCATCCCTCCCAACCGTAGAATAACATTTGAGAACCTTTCTGGATAAGTCCACTGAACTTCTAGAGCCTTCTCATCATGCCTAAACGGAGAGGAGACAGCGCTTCGGGCACCACGGAAATAGGACCAAAAGAAGACGCTCTGCTGGTCAGGTTTGTAGAACTTTTGTCAAACGAAGCAGTTGTCCAGAAGTTACGCCATGTGCTCAACCCAAAAGCTCTCACCGATAAACTGGACACATTAACTGAACAAATATCACAGCTTAACGAACGGTTGGAAAAGAAAGACAACTATATTGCTGCTCTAGAAGCAAGACTGTCCTCATGTGAGGCTGATCTTGATCAACTAGAACAGTATTCACGGCGAACCAATCTACGATTCTTCGGAATCCCCGAGTCACAGACGGGAGAAAACACCACCGGCAAGCTGCTGTCCATTGTTAACGAGACAATGGGAGTCACACCTCCCATTGTGAGCGCCGACGTGGTTACGAGTCATCGGCTCGGGCGGCGCGTGCCAGGTGCGGACATACAAACACGACCACGGCCAGTGATTGTTAAATTTGCCACGGCCCACGTGCGCGACGTGGTCATCCGTGCGAGACGCCGCTTGCGTGAAAGCGGCGATGGACCGACAGTATACGTCAACGAAGACCTGACACGTCGGCGGGCGGCGTTGGCCAAGAAGACGAGACAACTGAAGAAGTCAAGAAAAATCAACGACTGTTGGACTTTCAATGGCAAAGTTGTAGTAAAGACTATAGACGGCGTTGTGAAAGAAATCCGGTCTGACGTTGACTTAACTGGTGGTGGTGATTGATAACCTACAACCTGAATCTGGTGATATCAATCATTTCTTATTTTACATTTTGATCCACAAAAGTTTGTTAGCATTATCTACAGAAACAGTTTTGTAAACTGAGCAATCAATATTTTCCGATATTCGCAACAATTGTTTAGGTATGGTTCTGTTGGCTGTGCTAACTTGTAAAGCTGTTTAATTTTGGTTGACAGTGCTGTCATCATCATAATAATTTTTTATTGTGTAGACATTCAAATTTGTGGTTGTTTTCGCTGCAATAATTAAGTGTAGACAGAATTTTTTTGACTACGCCATTGCTATGTTCAGTTATACGTAATACATTTGTCTAATTATGTTGACTAAGCTACCACTTTATGTGGATACAGTTTTGTTTACAGTGCTACCACTATGTGTAGATGTACACGTTTTTTTGGTTGTGTCACTATGCACAGACACACGTTTTGTTGACTGCGCTATCGTTGTGTGCAGGTTTATTTTTTAGATCGTCTAAACATATATTTCAATTTAACTACTTCTGAACATCTCGTGATGTCATTAACTCGGAGTCTAATTAGCTTTTCCTTTCTTTTTTTGTTATGTTTTGTTATTGAAATCAATGCGATTGTTATCTCTACTCAATTATAAGCTTTCACATATATTAACACTTTAATAAGAACTGTAGTGTGCTTGGAAATGTACAACTCAATGAAACTAGTCTTTATACAAAGACTAGTTTTTAATTACAGTATAATGAAATCATTTCAATTCATCGATAATGACTTCGGATGAAGCTTTCCTCTTCTATTCAGGAGGTATTCTAAACAACTGCTTAACAAATATATTACATATAAATGAAAATGAAACTGACATAAACGAACAGCAAATAGTTCGTCGTTCGTCATATTATGATTTCGACCAGTTCAATAAGTTAGCTAAGGAAAACAAAACCTCTTAGTATTTTAAGTACAAATATTCAGTCTGTAAATGCCAAGTTTTCTGAACTTGAGGCATTCATAGAAGAACTAAATACTGTAAACTTTAAATTTAGTATAATATGTCTTTAAGAGACATGGCTAGATGAAAGTGAGGATATATCGCCATTTCATTTACAAGGCTATGACTGTATATCACAGGGTAAAACATGTACCAGTAAAGGAGGGCTGATAATATACGTAGACGACCAGTATAAATCAAAAGTAACATTTAACCTCAATACCTATGAAACCTGGGAAGGTTTGATAGTTAAAGTACAGGGGAATTCTCTATCTAAGACGTTTACTATTGGAAATATATATCGATCTCCGAGAACGCGAAATGAAGATTTAAACGTATTTATAGATGAATTTACACCAATTATATCGATATTGGATAACTGTAATAATGATATCATTATTGCCGGGGACTTTAATATTAACTTCCTTAAACTAAATGAAAATGACATGTTTAGTAGCTTCTTTGACACGGTAATATCGCGTAGTCTGTATCCTCAAATAACCCTACCAACCAGATTTACTAGAACAACTGGAACACTGATAAATAATTTATTTTGTAGACTTCGTAAATCAATATTAGAAAATACCGCAGGGATATTAACTAAACGATTTTCCGATCACCAACCGTATTTTATGATTATGCATAATACTGAAAAATTACATTCCCCTCCTAAATATGTAAACATAAATACAGTACATGCGGACGCAATGATAAGTGTTATGAATGAAATAAAATCAGATAACATTTATGACAAACTAAATAAAAATCCAACTGCTACACGTGCTAAAACTATACATATGCCAAACAAGTTAGTAAAATTTAATAGATATAAACATAATAAATCAACTTGGATCACCCGTGGTCTATTAACATCTATCAGATATCGAGACATACAAACAATTATAATTAACAGATCCCAGTTCAAATAATTATGAAACTATTAAAATTAATCTAAAAACCTATAACACAATATTAAAGAAAAACATTCGGGCAGCTAAGCAAATTTATTTTTAATCTCGTTTTTCACTTGTTAAGAATGATATACGAAATACCTAGAAAACAATAAATGAATGTCTGTCAAAAAAACATACTAAAAAAGTTTCCCAGTTCATTTTGAAGATAATGGCAATCAAATGTTAGACAAACAAAAAATTGCTGATACATTTAATAACTATTTCACAAATGTAGGTCAGACTATTGTAAATGATATCAAGTATGAAGGAACCAACGATTCTAGTTATTATCTAAATAGACAAATACACTCAACTTTTAAAATAAACAATGTAGATGAAGAGGCAGTAAAGATAATAATACATAATTTACCAACAAAACATAGTTGTGGATTCGATGGTATCTCTTCAAAATAAAAAATAAATAGTTGAACCTGCAATCATAAAATCATTGACTCTGGTAATAAATCAAGTGCTAAATACGGGAATTTTTCCAGATAAACTAAAAATTGACAAAGTAATTCCAATTTTTAAAAAGGGTGATCCCACATTATTTAAAAACTACAGACCAATCTCTCTATTACCAACGATATCAAAGGTACTAGAGAAAATTATCTTTACTCAGTTATCTTCATATTTTAATGAAGGTAAATTATTTTTCAATAACCAATATGGTTTTAGACCAAAACACTGCACTGAGTATGCTGCGCTTGAATTAGTAGATATAATTATAAATCACATGGACAAAATGAGGTGCCAATTAATATATTTCTTGACTTATCAAAGGCCTTTGATACCATTGACCATAACATTTTATTACATAAATTAAGGTTTTATGGACTGGATGGTTCGACTCTACTTTTATTTCAAAGTTATTTAAGCAATCGACGACAGTATGTTGAAATTGATGAAATGCAATCAGTAACCCTTCCTGTAAAAATCGGACTTCCTCAAGGATCAATTTTAGGACCTTTATTGTTTACTATTTATATTAATGATTTCCCACAAGTCAGTAATATGATTAACTTCATTATGTATGCAGATGATACAACACTCTCCAGTACATTAAACCAATTTACTGATAGCACAAAACATAAAAACAAGAGCGTAGAATCCTTAATAAATTATGAACTCGGAAAAGTTATAGAATGGCAAAATATAAATAAATTGTCATTAAACATATAAAACTCTAAATATAGGATTTTTCATGTACCTAGAAAAGAGACGCAAACCCTTGCTCTTAAAATCGATAACATAAATATCGAACAAGTGGATGAATTTAATTTTCTAGGATTAACTCTGGACGCCAATCTTACATGGAAAAAACACGTAAATAACGCCAATTTTACATGGAAAAAAAAACACGTGCAGGTGCCAAGAACCCACACGTGCTTCTAACCCGCCACTATATGGAGAGGTTACTGCCATCTTGGGGTTGATTATGGCCAGCACTTTGGCCTTAAAATGTCTTCCCTTCACCCCATGGTTCAGAAATACGATGAAACCTTAAATTCCCTCCAAATCAGATACATTTCTTCAAGGGTATCAATGCGATCTGAGCAGGAGAGGGAGAGCAAGAGATGGAGGCAAGGAGTGACGGAGAAGGAGGGAGGGAGGGAGGTAGAAGAAGGGAGAGAGGAAGAAAGATAAGGCGTGCGAGAGATTGGGAAGCATGGAGGGAGAGAGAAAGAGAGATCGTAGGTAGGTAGGGGGAAAGAGATATAGGGAGAGAGAGAGAAAGAGAGAGAAAAGAAGGGAGAAAGAGAGGGAGAAGGAGGGAGGGACGGAAGGAGGGCGAGATATACGGAGGGAAGGAGGGCAAGAGATATGGAATGAAGAAGGGAGAGGGATAGGGAGGGACGGAGAGAGAGAGAGGAGGGAGAGAGAGAGAGAGAGAGAGAGAGAGAGAGGACAGAGACAGAGACAGAGACAGAGACAGAGACAGAGACAGAGACAGAGACAGAGACAGAGACAGAGAGACAGAGAGACAGAGAGACAGAGAGACAGAGAGACAGAGAGACAGAGAGACAGAGTCAGAGACAGAGACAGAGACAGATACAGAGATGTTGAAACGACGAATCATCAAGACATTTTGAGACAACGAACATTATTTACTTACAGACATGTGCTGCTCGTCTTTGGCGAAGTCTGACAACGTTGTTGTTTCGTCGTCGAAACGGGTGAATATCGCATCGACTAATTTCGCGCACGGCCAAACAGGCAATGTACCGATACGCCACACACGTCAAACCAACACAAGTAAGTATTCGATCGTGCAATGGTGTGTTGTAATGATATATTTTAATAAGTGATTGCTAAAACCATGTGTAATAGGCAGACACAGACGCATTGACGCGTTTCGTTTTCGACCAAATTGACAACGTACCGATACGCCACATCTAGGTCAGACCGAGTAGTCAGTTGTACTTGTGTAGCGGTTTGGTGTAATGCTAATTTGTAATGAGTCCTTACACATACGCCAGTTTATATTTTAAAGGACAAAAAGGCAACACTTTCGTAGCGTACACCTAATAGAGTTAATATAAAGTAACAATTTCCACATATACTCGATTTACCACAAAACAATTTGTGAACACCCAGCCATCGTATTAGTTATTCATAAATCCGTCTGGAGGCGCGGTGCGCAGAGAAAATAAAAACGGCGTGTTGTTATGGGCTATCTAAATGTTCGTCCGAAGAAAAATTTACGAATGCAGAAGTATATGGATATAGATTCCAGCCGCAAAGACAATGGCACGTGTTGGAAGACAGACCAGAGGCGAGTGGCCGTGGAAATGAAGACACGCGGGAAGTTGACCTTACAAAAAGACAAACTAACAGGGATACTGTTGACTGGTGCCGAACGATGAACCGATTTATTGGTGCGGTGACAGGAATTTGTCTGCTGTCATGAAATGGCTGCAAATCGGCAACGCTGAGCATGTTCATAAAGGTAAACATTAAGTTTTCTATTATTGTTATCGCTTAAATATTATTATCCTGAGGTCCGGAGAGCGTAATGATCGTATTATTATGACAAGCGAATTATGATGAATGATCGCATAGCTTGGGCCAGCAGGGTCACTGACCTCAGGCTCAGGCTTGTCGCATTCAACTTTTAGTATGTGTCACTTTTTACGTTTTATGGTAATAGCACATTGGCTTTATAGGGTTTATCATTTAACATAAATTGTATTGAATAGTTCCAATGAAATTAAGTTAATCATGTTCCACGATTATGCAGGAGTGTCTACTGTGGAAAATAAATGTACAATACCTTGCTGTTTTTGCATCACATTTGCAGTAACAGCTACATATGTTCATATATCATGACCTATATTCACAGCCTACAGGGCAATGGCAGGCAGTTACGATTATTTTATTTGAACATAAACTGCAGGTTATCTTCTTATCATTTTGCTTGTGTCTTATGGAGTCATATATAAACATAGATATCGAGTCTGTTTCAAGGAACCCAGAGATATTAGTGACGAGATGAATACAGGATGTGAGTCAGAATTCGTGCTTTGTGAAATTATGTTCATTCAGAATAATAATCCATGTTTGCAATGATTCACATAAAAATTTCTTAATGTTCGATTTTTTATTACGAAAAGTAAGGGATTTGAATTCTCTGCTCAGAGCAACTGGTCCTTCGGAATGTATTGGTTGCACTGAACCACATACAGATAAATAAGATAACTGGCAGTTAGATCCATCAACAAACAAGTGAGTATACTGTGCATACATTTTATATATGTTGCAATAAAAGTAAACCCATCTAATATGAAACAATAATACAACATCAAACAAAGTAGCACTATCAATAAAATATATTAGTTATCATTACTTATATAGATACAACATATGTGGAACCATTATAGTTTTTATGCAGTGAAAATGGCAGGTATATTTATGAAAATGTCAGGTATATTTATGAAAATATTGCTTAGTTCCTACCACTGCCCAAAGTTTAGAATGGGTCATGCAGGGTAAATTATAAACCCTAAGTGGATAATAAACGGTACCATTATTTTGAACAGATATTGACCAATTGTGAAACCCGGCCATTTCTCAATGATCAAATGATTATAATTCATGAAGATCCATGTTCGGTACATTTTGTGCAATGGCCACAGCATTTTTAATTGTGTCAAGAGGCTCTGAAATCCTTTGGAATATATAGTGAATTTGTAATTATGAGTCTTTTCTCTATAATAATCTAATTGGCATTTTCTCTGGTTATTCATATGAGTTGACAACCCAAATATGTGAATGCAGGAACAGGAGTTATCATTAGAGGTTTTAATCAAGAGGTTTATGTTTGGCAGCTTTCAGAATGGTTCAATCAAATAAACATTTATTGTGCTAAGTAGCAATACCATAATTTATTTTTATTCCAAATAATAGAAATAAATCCTCAATGGTTTCCGATATATGGGAGCTAGTGGCGCACAGCGATTTAGAAGTGCATAATTGTCAACAGTAGATGCAATATGCTATAATACAGACACATAGTTTTTCAATTTTTCCTAAAACATGTTTGAAATGGGGTGTGTATTTAATGACACATTCTACATGAAAAGGATCATTGATTCATATTCATCTTATTTACAATATCATGTTTATTTAACTGAAAAACATTTATTTTAGGTTGCTCAGGTACTCAGGCAGTTTACTGATGGGTTTACGACAAGTTGGGCCAAAGGATTCGTCGAATACTGCCAGCATGCGTTAGCCACCTGATTAGGACAAGATTCCCTGTCCTCGCTTGGGGAGCAGCAAGAGGGATATCACTCTGCTCTCCAAGACTTGATTAAAGTACAAAACGAGTGAGCCATGCAGCCCGCAGATTTTCCTTACTCGGTTTTGGCACATTTGCCCCGATCACAGCAACCCCTGTTGGTACAGTGATTAGTGGCAGTGTAACCTTTCCCACCACCACATGGATTATGTGACTCATCAGCATGGGTAGACGATTATGTCGGACAACCTGTGTTCTGTTGCACAACTTCCAACTTAATCATTGTTTCTCGAAGATGACATCTGTGTTAACAGGGATGCCTTGGACAGGACGTGGCCGGTAGTTCCACGCAAGAGCATCAGTCGTGCTTTCATTCATACAACGACTATAGTGCTTGCATTAACTGATTAGTATTTAGACAACTTTGAAACGCTTTTCTACATAATTATAAACATGTCCTAATTTCTGGTAATTTAATTTGGTAATCATGTAAGAAGTCATTATTTTAGTAACCACACATTGGCCAAATTAGTAACCATATGTTAATTAACAACACAATGACCAGGAATTCCACTATCACATTCCACTCCCAATTATCACTTGTTGTTCTAATCTTAATGTTTCACCTTGTGTATAATGTATATAGTATTTTATATATTATATTTTAAATCATTCGTTGATAATGATATACATGTGTTATTTAATTTATTTTATCAAAGAGAGAAGTTATTAATTACACAGGTAGATGTACTCATAAGTGTACAAAGTAACTGATTACAGCAGTGTCCCCCCCCCCGTTACTAGGAGTCCATTTAAATGCCACGTCTCCATTATCTTGGAAATATGAAGCTATACTGCAATTACTATGTACTACGTTATACAGCTTGGTGCAATGTGAAGAGAACTGCACAAGCATGGATTCAAATGCAACTTATCACAAAAGTCCCATTGCAGTTATGACTATGACTCATACCATCATAGAAGTGCTGTCTCTTGGGGCATGTAACTCTGATACACCTCCACCTGTCCAGTATGACAGAATTTAGTGAGCTGGGGAATGGCTCCCAGAAAGTGGCGTGCTGTGATGACTGACTTCAGGCAGGGGATTCAATGCTGCTGAACCTTTCTCCAGGTACAACGTCGTATCTTTTTCCTCAACAATTGCAGCGTGGGCACATGCGTAAAACTAGACATTCCCTGTCCACGTTTGGATGCCACAGTGTGATGCAGGAGTGACAACCATCATTCTCTGTAATCAACAACAAAGGAACGTGAAATAATGTATTGTATCATCACATAATTGGCATTTTCTCTGGTTATTCATATGCGATGACCAGAAAGTGAGAAACACAGCCATATTGTGAGAACGCAACAAGTGTGTGAATTTTTCCTCTAATTATCTAGAATATAAATTAGCTTTTTTCAATTATCACTTACAGGTGACAATAGATCTTTAACAAGTAGACATCGACGTCACATCTAAAAAGCTAATTAAACATCAAAATAAACAAAACTTGCAGATAAAATGAGTAGTTTAAACGAAGATATAACTTAAAACATGCATGCAGCAACTCTCCATGGATTTCAAACAATCATTAAATTAAATGCTGCTACTGCTACTCAAGGGTGAAACTAATAATGAAGGTGGGGTGTCAAAATGCATGCAGAAACTTGATAAAAGTATGATGAATATAGTCAGATGTGTAGCATTGATTATCTCATAATAAGAAACTAACACAAATATGCAACTAACCAAACTTTGTAAAAACGTAATTGTTTAATTAAGGACTCTCGACTACAAGAACCCGGGTTCGAATCCTGTGCTGCGGTGTTAAAACCTTGGGCAAGTTTTTTTCACTCTACATTGCTCCAATTCACTCAACTGTATAAATGAGTACCTGGCTATAGACAGTGGTGGATATGTGTACGAGCAGCCTTCGCGCATTAATTGTAGCATATGGCTGGATGCTTCCCAGAGAAGTCGAGATTGTGTCTGAGTGTACAAGTCTGCCAGGGAAGTAAAGTGTAAAGGGCTTTGAACGGTGCTGAGGACTGGCTACTGCGCTATATAAGAACTTGCCATTTAAATAAATAGTGACTGAATTTCTCATTTTCAGCATCATAAAATGTTCATTGTTTCTTAGCACACATCTTAACACACTGATCATAAGCTTTACTAGGATTATGAAGATACTCTGACATAGCCTACATTCACATCGATGGAAATAAATGTCTATGACAATAAATAGGTTATCGCCCATGCGACGTGTCATTCGCTTCGAGTTCAGCTATTCAAGTTTCGTCTAAAGATTACAATTGTAATTGTTTATTCTGCATTGTACTAAATTATGCGATGATAGAAATTGTGCTATTGTCCTAGCTGTATTCAAGCATATCTTAGCCGTTACACACGTGGACGTGTTACCATTAAGAAATTGGCTCTCATCGAGGGCCATCGCCATCGATGATCGAGCCATCGAAAATCGAATGCCGGTCTAAAGATGTCAAAACTACTTGTAACAGCACAAAAATGTTACATGTGCTTGACGTGGGTAAAAAAAAAACAATTAAATATAACGTCATACCACAGAAAAAAATAGTACATCATACTAACCTTCTTACAATCTTCTCACAAGGTATTATCATCCAACTAAATATCAGATTATCCCAGCTCGCCTTCATATCTACAGCATGTCTTTCTTCTCACGAACTGTATTCCGGTGGAACGCATTTCCCGGGAATGTCTTGGTAGCCCCAACCATCCAAACATTTGGGATAGCGGCAGTTCGACACTTCTAAGCTGTGGTCTGTGCTTTTACTACACATGGCATATCGTTGATACTTTACTCGCACCTTGTATATACTTTGTCTAACACCTTCACAATTGGTACAGCACACTTATATATACACACTCATCAGCATCAAAATCCAGACTGGTGGATTCTACTGATTAATCACGTACACGTTGACGTGATGTCTCGACCCGTTTGATACGCGTTGCTTCCACGGTTCAGGACCTTCCTTGCCTAAATATCGTCAGCATTGCCCCGGGTTTAAGAAGACGACGTCGGCGATGTTTTGTTGGATCTTGTCCCATCAACTGGTGATATATATATATATATATATATATATATATATATTTTATATATATATATATATATATATATATATATATATATATATATATATACTTCATAATTACTTGTTGACTACAGATTTAGGTCTAAGCAACCGCTACATGCCATGCCAACTGAACGAAGACTCGAACTTGTTGAATCGTTATGTCGTAGGAGGAAGCTGACCGGCCACCGCAGCGGTCTAGAATGCTGCTCGCTTATTGGCCAAGCCAAGCCGAACCAACGCGTCACCGATTTTAATGGCGGCAAATATGTGTGGACAGTATTATTTAATGTGAAATAAAGAATGTTTATATAATCCACGGATTTAGGTCAACAGTTCGCCGGCGAGCTGTACCTAGACCTAGGCATAGCAACCAATGCCGGTGCGTTGGTTGCTAAAAATAGCTCTCGAGTCTCTAGATACAAGTAAACTTTTTGTTTCTGACATAGACAGTCGCCGGTGGTGGAATAACCTTCTTCAAGATAATGACATAAAAAGAAATGACAGCTACGACCATGCATGCGTATGACGTTTGTTTTAAACAATACTCGTCGTCATATGCAAATTAGAGTGACTCGCTAATTAGTCAACAACAATAAAGAACTGTCAGTCGTATTCCAGGCATTATTTGGAATTAATTAACAGAAACAGCAAAATACTAATTTATGTTATTATTTAAATTAGACTGTTAACTGCATTCAATAAAACACTACCCTATATAATGTAATTGGTTATTGGCATAATAGTAATAACCAGGTTGACACATGCTCTTAAATTTAAATAACTTGATTTAACCCATAAATCAACTGATTTAAATCATTCAAGAAAAAACCTCAGGATTGCTGAAAGCGCTTTACACTTTATTTCCCTGACAGACTTGTTCAATCAGATATACCATCTCAACTTCTCTGAGAAGCATCCAGCGATATGCTATAATTAATGCGCGAAAGCTACTCGTACACATATCCACCACTATCTATAGCCATGCAGGTACTCATTTTTACAGCTGAGTGAACTGAAGCAATGTAATATGTTGTTAAGCGCCACGAACGATTATGGATGTGGCGCTATACCAAATAAATATATTATTATTATATGTAGAGTGAAAAACAATTGCCAATGGTTTTAACGGCATAGCAGAGAATTGGAGACATAGCTGTTGACTTATGTATAATGTCTGTTGAACACTAGTTTGCTTACAAGTTAATCTTGACCATTACATGAGGACACTGTTTTTTTACATTATGCAAGCTGAGGATGTGCTGTTTATATGCATTTTATCATCGAAGCCAGAGACCAGAACGACAAGTAGGAAACGGCGAGAAGCAGCCATGCAGGTTAATAAAATATTATTGTCATTATGAGTATGGTATCATTGTATTTGTTTCTGGTAACATCTGTACATGTGTGCATCCCACAACTTTCTATGAAATAATGAGTATAACAACAATAAAACATGCTACAGAATCAATCACACTTAACATAGTGTCACTATTAAGTATGTTAATGTATCTATCCAATGACATTGCCCATCATAACCCAAGTCAATTGGCAATATTACCTGGGAACACATTTAGTATTTTAATTTAGGCATGTTAAGAGTGTCATCATAAAATATCCGTAGAATATTTTATAACTTCATGTATGCCCCTGCTGTTATTGCTGTAGAATATGCATGGTCAAAATATACAATACACATGGAACTTATTTCAATCTTTTACAAGCAATTGTTTTGACATACATAATAAATCACTAGTGTCCGATATTAAAAAATTGATAGATTAATAAATTTCTAAATAACCGACGACGTTTTTTTTATCCCCCAAAACATTATGTACCCAAATGTGGATCTCACCTTTAAGAATTTGCAGTTTTGCTTTGCAAATAACAAACAAGTACACATTTGTTTTAGTTGTGGGTCAGCATAGTCTCCTGACAGCAGGTAGTAATATCACTGATCCCATGATTAAAATTAATAGTTACATGAGTGAAAAACATCTGGAACCTTACATTGGCCCATAGCCTGCATTGTTACCTGCAAGGGTTGTAAACATCATGATCAAAGTACAACAGAGGACTGCTGTTACTAATTGTAGTTAACAGCCTAGAGCAAACTAGGCAATAAGATCACAATCTTAGTAGTGTCCTGTGTTTCCTAGCAAGAGTGAAAAGACTATCCATACCCATTACAAACATCACTACCTGGATGAAGCCCCATCATCTCTCTAGTGCACTTGCATTTCTTACCAGTTCCCAGTCATAATTTTATGTTAGGGCATGACCAACCACTGCAACAGAGGTCAGCTTTAAATGTTGCTAACTTTGAGTGTTTAAATAAATCTTCAAATGTGTTGGTACTAATGACTGTTGGAGAATGATTATCGACCAACATGACTAGTATAATGAATCTGAAATGAATAGTGTCACTGTGTATATCGAAACAAGACTATAAAATAAGAATATAAAGTAGGAAAATTATATTTTAATAAGGCATGTATTCTGCTTTCAATAGTACCGCAGACATCAGCATTGTTCATTTAGTGCAGTTAGTGTTTGATAACTGGAAGGTGTCCATAATCACTTCCCAAAAGTATTTATTAGGAAAATGGCCAAGAAGTTTATTTAGAAAACCTTATACAATAAAAATCTCGGAAAAGACTCACTTGGATAAAACCCCACCCACAAATGAAACTTATGTATAAACCCCAATTTAAAAAATATTCTTAAATTAAAAACACAATATTAGTATTTAGAATAAAGCTGACTTTTGTATTTTTGGAAAATACAAGAATGACTTTGATTATGGCCAAATAGGTGTCTCTGGTTGAACCAAGGAGGACATTGATTGCACCTAACTAACTTAAACATTTTATTTCCTTATATGTGCAAGTGGGCTTGTATAATTGGTTTAGCATGTAATTTATGTGAGCTGTTTATGTAGGAGTGGGTTTTGTTTGTTTGTAATGATATCTGAATGACTCAGAACACATACATATTAATTAAAATATGCCAGGAAGGTTAGTCATATAATGGAATCCGCACAGAATGCACCATTGAAAAGGTAATGTTCTATTTATTGCAGGAATGTTCCCTGGTTGAAACACAACACCCTGCTCAGCCCACTGTCCACTGGTCTCATTGAGACAGAGTTGACCAGTGACCCTGGCTAGCAGTAGCAGACAAGCCAGAAAGCAGATACCCAATACACAAAACTGATACGGCGGTCATTTCAAGGGATCTTCTCAAAAACCAAATCACCAGTAATTCTTTGTGTTTTGGGGGCCCTTAGAATGATGCAATAAAATACAGATTTCTTGTGTACAGTAGCACCACCACATGCAACAGCCATGCAAAAGTAGATTTGTTTAACAATTGTGGAAAAATAGTCTGGGGGACCCTATGGGGCCTGTGGAATAATTCAATCAAATTTAGATTTCTCGTGCATAGTACGTTACAATATCCACAGATGCATCTACACAAAATTAGATCCTGAACACTTTCCGAAATGCCAATTATAAGTTGATTTATTCTGTGGGTTTGTTATGACATAGGTACTGCAATGAGAAAACAAAAGATGACAAAACATTGTTATTTATATGTATATCACAGAAGATACATACCATCTTACATATGTATCATTCTTTCAGATGAAGGATTCACAAATACCGAGCACACCTTTCAAAGGTGCACCAGATGACATTGTTCCTCGTGGCAGTATGGATGTCACATTGCATCGCCATTAACTTGTAGTGTCAAACTCAAACAGGGCCAGTGATCATGTCGCCAATGCGATACTTTATCAATGCAGCAATTGATACAGATGATATTGTTGTTCCATTGAATATTCATCATGATGTATGCAAAGTTGTCGTCGCAGTCCTGCATGCTTTCTTCAACTGACCATGGCAGTCCAGTCAATGTGGATGACACTTCGGATGTCCCAGTCTCACTGTCTCTATCTTCAGATCATTCTGTCTGCAACAGTCAGAAGGAAAATTCTGAAGAGAGTGATGCGGAATATGTGGTAGCGGATGACAGCGATATCACTGATGATGACTCAAGCAATTCTGACACTAATGAGAAACAGAGAAAATCTTGTTGTTTACAACAAAAAACAATTTCCCTTTTCTGCACCTGCAAAAAACCCAGGCTAGTATAATATGCCTGCTGCCTGTTGGAAGCATCCCATTGAACATGTGCAGTGATGATATGCGGCTAACCGATACATTCTGACATTTGATTTATAGTAAACAATCATTATCTTATAATGATAATTAGTAATTGGCAAAACTGTGTAATTCATCAATATCACATCATGAAGTCAGCGCATTGGTTGATTTGTTTGTGAAATACTTTAATAACATTATCACAGCATTTCACAAACAAATAATGTTTATGTAAAATTGTTACAGCATTTTGCAAACACATGAATTGATGATTGTCATGATGTGGTCTTGATAACATATACACCCGCACATATCCAATATACTGTATACAATACATTAAAACTCCAATTCAATATTCTCATGTGAATTGCACAATGTCCTTATTACACATATATTTATTATTCAGACTATATTATAAATTGCATGGCAGCACGCATATCTAAATAACATTATTTACATAAATTAAACAAATTGTATTAACATTTTAAAATGGAAATTAAATAATTATATTAAAAGGATGCACACATCATGTAACATCCTGTCAAAAATAAAATAAGTTTGTAACAAAGATTTACGTTACGAATTCGAAGATAGAATGATTTTTTATTTAATATGTGTCATTGTGTGGCCATACAAGTATAATTGCTCTGTTTAGGTTTGAATTGCAAAATAATTGTTCGATACCTGTTGAACTACGTATTACTTACCTACTACCTATTTTGGTCGAACGAACGAGTCTGCACGCAAATCGCACATAGACAACAGACCGATATTCCCAACATTGTGTCATTGACAGATGTCTTCGTCAGTCATTGACATAGCTCATGCAGGCATCTGTCTGCACGGTCGAGCAACCAGACAACATACAAATTCGATGTGCGTCGACATTGGGACGCAGTATCCACACAAAAACCATGCCACATTCACATTGTTCCCAGTTTGTATGATAAGTGAATATGCTTCTGTCACCATTAATGTATACTTATATAGTATACATTTAGGTATATGGAATGTTACAGCTGTGTTTCAGTTCCCCTTTAAGGTTACATTCTGAGTAAACCGCTGAAAAAATTGAGTATATGTGGAAATTGTTACTTTGTATTAACTCTATTACGTGTATGAAACGAAAGCGTTGCCTGTCCTTTAAAGTAAAACCGCATTTACGACGGGGCGGGTTGTTTTAGTTATAAATGCGTTTACAAGATAAGAATATTTGGGGCAACACGCGCCCCTTTGTAACCTTGAATGGAAGTGTCTTGCATAATATACTGCGTAAATCAAACAGTACTGTCATAACGATTTATCTATTTACATATCAATTTACTAATAACTAATCATGTTTTGGTTAATAACTATTTTATTATCTTATATATCATCTCCATCTCTCCATTCCTCCCTCCGCTCCTCCCTTCCTCACGCCGTCCCACGTACTCCTTCCGTTCATCCCTCCGTCCCTCCCTCTGTTCCTCCCTCCGTCCTCCTTCCGTCCCTCCCTTCCTCCCTCCGACCCTATAGGTCAGCTTATAACATGTGAAGACATTGAATTGCAGTATACGCTTGTATTCATGAATGATTATACACTGTAAAATTAATTGTAATGTTTGAAATTATGGATTACTAATACCAGTTTTATCAAAATCCTTTATTTTGCTTCAGCCTGCGTTGACAGATTCACAACAAAGAAAGGCCACAGACTGGTCATTTCATCCCCTGCCAAATTCTCAACAACGAAGAAAATGTGCAAGGCCATGTGCGCAGCTGACATTCGTTGTACGGGAGTTCATTTCAGACTCGAAACAGACGCGTGCTACTTTACCAGAAGAAGGGACACAGCAACGATAAAGAAGAGAGGATTTGTGTATTTCGAAATAAAGTTTAGGTGTCCAGGTATGTGACTTTGCGCAACGTCTTCACTGCTGACCCCCGCAGTGTATATCACTATAGGAAGACAGTGAGAGTTTAGCAATTTTTCACTATTTTGTTAATCTAACAAAACAGTCATATTCCTAAGTTAATATTGTTTATCTCATATAAACTTTAATTACTGGTAAATCTACTGTGTCAAATAAAATATGTCTAACTGTAGCATGACTAGATATCTAGATAATAGCTAATATAAAGAGGGTTGATCAAATGGTTCAACTAACACCACGTGCGGTGTAAGTTCAGAATACATGTACACATACATTGATGATGACACAGAAGTAGAAGAAATCACGGCAGAGGTTGTTCAGATAGAGTCAAACAAGCTGAATAACAGAAAAGCTCCTGGACTTGCTAATGATCACGTGGTGTCAGAAACCGCTAGGTCTTTCGTCGTGCTCCGTTAAACATGAACATTTTGACGGAACGCGCACGGCTACCTTTCAGAAACGACGAACTAAGCCGTCTTAGCAGTGGCGGAACGGGTATGTGTAGCCCAACGTAGTTTGTTTGTGTTTTTTGAAATTAAAGACATTTTCTGTTAATGCTTCTGCTAATGTTTGCCTTGGTCAATCGACAGTGATCGTGTCTGATCTAGGATTACAGTGGTCACTGGATTTTGCTTTGGAGGAAGTCATCCGTCACCAAAGCAACGTATATATATGTATATATATATATATATATATATATATATATATATATATATATACATGTATGTATGTATGTATGTATGTATGTATGTATGTATATGGATGGATGGATGGATGGATGGATGTATGGATGGATGGATGGATGGATGGATGGATGGATGGATGGATGGATGGATGGATGGATGGATGGATGGATGGATGGATGGATGGATGGATGGATGGATGGATGGATGGATGGATGGATGGATGGATGGATGGATGGATGGATGGATGGATGGATGGATGATGGATGGATGGATGGATGGATGGATGATGGGTGGATGGATGGATGGATGGATGGATGGATGGATGGATGGATGGATGGATGGATGGATGGATGGATGGATGGATGGATCTGGTTGGTGGGTGGGTGGGTGGGTTGGCGGGCCGGCGGGCGGGCGGGCGGGCGGCGGTCGGACGGACGGACGGGCGGCGGCGGGCGGGCGGGCGGGCGGACGGACGGACGGACGGACGGACGGACGGACGGACGGACGGACGGACGGACGGACGGACGGACGGACGGACGGACGGACGGACGGACGGACGGACGGACGGACGGACGGACGGACGGACGGACGGACGGACGGACGGACGGACGGACGGACGGACGGACGGACGGACGGACGGACGGACGGACGGACGGACGGACGGACGGACGGACGGACGGACGGACGGACGGACGGACGGACGGACGGACGGACGGACGGACGGACGGACGGACGGACGGACGGACGGACGGACGGACGGACGGACGGACGGACGGACAGACAGACAGACAGATAGATAGATAGATGTCATGAAATTCATTATCATCATCATTGTGCAGTGGTAGTGTTCCATGGTTGGGCGAAGGTCTCAGCATGCTCTAGAACTAATAAACCAGACAGCGCCCTTACGCAACTCGGGCCTCGTTCCGTCAACCGCCAGCGTCCCGTTACCTCGTTACGCCGAATTCATTCATAATTTCCAGCATTTCTTAACACACGTTATAGATATATGCCTTATATTACAGTTGGCATCTAAAAGAATTCAAAGATTAACTGAATGGAGAAGTAAATAATGCGTCAGCGTCCCCCACCGACCCTGTAGGTTCCCCATTGAAATTTGATAAAAAGCTGTTACGAAGAAAGCCAAATTGGTCGCCATCTTGAAAAATAACTTAAATACCGAAATTTATACTGGATTATTTTTTATGGCTTAAACGAATTGAACAAATTCAAACTCATGAGTTTGTGACATATATTAAATCTATACTTGACACCATCTCTACAAGTACAGATAACACATTGTTTCTTACAAAGTCGTAGGCAAACGTCTGTTTATCTAATTGTCTTATTCAGTTCACTACAACTGTATAACTTCCAAGGCATGTTTGAACGGCGCTACATGCGTTCAAGTTGGACAACCGTCGGGTGTGCGGTGCACATGCGCTAAAGGCTACCAGGGACTCCGTTGCGAACGTAAGTGCACCAATAAAGTTTGCATAGCGATTCCAGTATGACTCGTTTCAAAGGGTTTAGATAACTGCATCGATTTCGGATGCATTTCGTTCAGTGTCCGTCACGGCACCTTTGCCTGTTTCAGCTATTACAGATAACGAACAGCTACAGTTAATCTTTGATGCGAACGTTGTCTCGGCAAAAGATACATTATAAACACACCAGACGAATTCTTCGTCAATGTATGTAATGATAATGTTCGATGTTTTTCTAAAGCAGAAAGGTCACAGTTTTCCGAAGTTCTCCGAGATAGACCGAGAATTTCCCGAAATTCTCCGAGAGGTTTTGGAGCCCGATTACGTGATCTGTTCTATTTACAAATCATATATACCTGATTAAATGGAATATGTTAACCAAAGTGATAGGTGGTCTTCGAAATTGAACATTTGTAAATGAACGTATGCTGGTCGTAGTCATTGATTCAGTTGATTAGCTAATTACAACAAAATATTCATCTGCTTTTCGCAATGTAATTAAACTTGCCTTAGTATGTACATTTGATTTTGGTGCTGTTATTTTTCGGCAGAATTAGCTGCGCCGTGGTCTTTCATCTTTGAATAATATAAAATACGTGTAATTGTGTGAATCTTGTCCGCTTCTGATGCTAGTGAAGGCTGCCGATGGCGACTGAAACGTCGATATGATTCGAAATGTATTAGTTATGATGTGGAATAACTAATCTTTCTTTAGCGTAGTATTCTTCCAACTCGATGACAATGTTACTGTGTTTCAGAAAAAATCAGTTGTCTTCTTATGAAATGCCAAAACGGAGCGACTTGTACGAACACAACGGATGGATACACGTGCAGCTGTCCACAAACACATTATGGCGTCCACTGCGAACGTAAGTTGGTTTAGACAGGAATGGCATTGAGAATATTTCCATTCATGAATTCCAGCAGGAAGCTGCACATATGTCCGTGGGCTGGCTTGTATGACGCCAGCATCACATCAACGAGTTCACATATTCATGTACCCACCACACCACACCCACCCATCCACACACCGAACTAACGATCCAACCACAAAAACGGCAAAAACCGTCTCAACCAACCAACCAACAAAAAATAGACAGTGTGTATATATACATGTATGTATGTATGTATATATATATATATATATATATATATATATATATATATATATATATAATAAATACGATATGATATAATAAACATATGATATATTATTACTGTAGAGGTTTTTCATGAAAAGGCGGTGTTTTAACGGTCTAATATTTGTCATCTTCAACAGATTACAAAACTTGTTCCTCCATACCAGTGTGTATATAGATGTATGTATGTATGTATGTATGTATATATATATATATATATATATATATATATATATATATATATATATATATAATGAGTACATTATATATTAATGATATATCCAATGATATATTATTACTGTAGTGGTTTTTCATGAAAAGGCGGTGTTTTAACGGTCTAATATTTGTCATCTTCAACAGATTACAAAACTTGTTCTTCCAGACCATGTTTAAATGGCGGTTCGTGCAATGACGTTACGAATGGTGTGACGTGCGACTGTTCGATGAAATATGGCGGCCATTTCTGCGAAAGTACGTATTTTATCGCGAGTAGTATAACAAAAGAATACTTATCTTTTAGCAGTTATTTCAACACTATTCCATCTTATTATTTAGTTTAATCAATTGATAATTGTAATTAATATAACGTGATCATATAGTGTTATTAAATTAATTATGTGTAAGTATTTATCTACTTACTTGTTTAGATTTAAAGACAATAATAATTGGTGATTTTTATTTAGTAGTACTGACTGCATATTTCAGCATTATAATTATTATGATTTTCTATGTGATATTGGTAATATTTCTATTGTAAATTATTTGGATGTGGCGCTATATAATAAGTACATTATTATTATTAACGATATTAATTAATTCCTTATGTCTGACAAAAATGTGAAGTTAACTTGTCACCGTGTTTAGTTGGTGAATCGGGAAATGCCGTCTGTCCATATAGCGACAATGTGTTTCGTCAACCCCGGTATCTATCATACTGTAATGAAGCAGACATTCAATTCAATTGACGTAGAGTCTGACAGACATGAAGATTGGAAGATGGACCGTGCGGAATGGCGATATTCATGTAGTAACATTTTCTGAATGTACCTTTTGCAATGTCAAACCTATTCTTTGGAAACTGAGAAAGATGAGCTGGACATCTTAGGTGTCGCTGATCATAGGAAACTATGCGCATTTCCAACATTACATGTACAGCTGGACACAAACTCGGAGCCCTAATGAAGGTTTCTAATAAAAGAATGTGATGGGAAAGCCACAGGTTCACAGTGTAATTGATTATGCTTCACTATGCTATATTTCCTATACAAAGGGTATGTACAAGCAGGGAAGACTTACGCCCCGATGAACTGTCTGGCGTCTACAGGTGAAAGGAAGAATATGAAGTAGAAATACTCACTACCCAGTTACTTCAGCACTAGAAATATTCACAGAGATATATGTTTAACCACTGTATCATAAAACAACACGTGTATCAACTTTTACCCTAGTCCACAGTGCCTTTATTACCTCAGTCTTGTATTACCGTAAACAGCGTGAATAAGTCTGGTCCTATCTTCCGCCAAGCTTTCTCGGGTATTTCATGTTGTTCCATTGGCTCTTTTGCCTGCTTGTACCTGTGTTTCTGACATGTACCGCATCGCTCTATGTGGTTTTCAATGTCGTTGTTGATGTTGGGCCAGTACATCACTTGTCTTGCTCTGGCCTGGCATTTTTCTATGCCTAGATGTCCTTCGTGAATCTTCTTCAGCATATCACCTTGTAGTGTTTTAGGTATGATAACTTTCCGTCCTTTCACCAACACCCCATCGATTTCAGTGATATCACCTCTGAAGTGGTAGTATGGTTTCAGTGATTGCGCATGATCACTTTCCCATCCGAAGTGCACTGCATGCAGGACGCCTTTCAGTTCCTCATCGTCTTTTGTGTGGGTGGCAATCTTTTCCCACATTGGATCACTCACTTTTGCATTCTGTCTGATCATATCCACGTGTGCTTTGATCTCCTCTTCTGTGTTACTTTTCTTTACACTTCTGTCAAATGCACGTGACAGAGTGTCGGCTACTATCAGGTATTTTCCCGGTTTGAACTCGAGTATCAAGTCATACCTTCTCAATCGCAGCATCATTCGTTGTAGACGAGACGTCAGATCGCACAGATTCTTCTTGTGGAGTGAAACCAAGGGCTTGTGGTCGGTTTCTCCTATTACCGTAGCACCATACACATACTCATGGAACTTCTCACATGCAAAGACTAGCCCTAAAAGCTCCTTCTCAATTTGAGCATAGTTCTTTTCTGCAGAGGTCATGGCACGCGAGATGAACGCAACTGGAAGCCAATTTCCATCGTGCTCCTGTAGAAATACGGCTCCCAAGCCATCCTTTGAAGCATCACTCGATATTTTGCTTCTTCTAGCTGGATCATAGAACTTCAGGAGTGTTCCGTCGTGAAGAAGTCTTTTATGTCTTGCCATTCCTTTGCCTGTTCGGCTTCCCACTGCCAGTCGTTCTTCTCGAGTAGCAGTTGTCTCAGGGCTGTTGTCTTTACCGTCAAGTTCGGCACAAACTTGGCCATGTAGTTTACCATGCCAAGTTCTCTCTGTACTTCCTCTTTGGTCGTGGGTACTGGCATGTTGCAAATTCCAGCAACTTTTTCCGGATCTGGCTTGATTCCCTGGTGTGTTAGCTTTTCTCCTAAGTACGTCAATTCACTTCACGTCACGCACTTTTTCTCGTTCAGTTTGAGTCCAGAGCGTCTGATGGTGGCCAACGCCCTCTTCAGTCGAGCGTCGTGCTCTTCTCTTGTTCGTCCCCAGACGACTATGTCATCTATGAAGACTTTGACTCCTGTCTTGCTCTCGAACAGTTGCTGAATCTTGGCATGGAATATTTCTGGTGCACAGTTGATCCCACATGGAAGTCTTTTGAAGGAGTATCGGCCGAAAGGCGTAGCGACTCTACATAGCTGTGTACTCTCTTTGTCTAGCTGAATTCGGTAGAACCTTTGTGATGCGTCCATTTTGGTGAGGTACCTTGCAACTGCCATCTCACTGAGGATTTCAGACCTGTCTGGCAGGTGGTAGTGTTCTCTTCTGATGTACTCATTGAGGTCCATTGGATCTAGACACAGTCTCAGGTCACCGTTGGGCTTCTCCACTATCACCAGTGGCAGCACCCAATCCGTTGGTCTTTCGGCTTTGACCAGCACCTCTGTCTGAACCAGTCTGTCAAGCTCTTTCTTCAACTTCTGCTTATGAGACTGCGGGACTTTCCTCGCCGGATACACAGAGGGTACATAGTTTTGTCGCAGATGTATATTGCATGTCCCTTCCTAACAGCCTAGTCCCTTGAAGATATCCGGGTACTCTTTCTTTATTTCTGCACTTGTCAGGACCCCATTTTCTTTAACTGTGCAAACTTTCCGTACGCCATACTCTCTTGTCACCATGCCCAGTCGCTCACTGTCGCTGGCACCGATGAGTGAGTGTCTTCCTTTGGAAACAACTACAAATTGTAGTCTATGTTTCTTTCCCATGTGGTTGACTGTAGCAATGCATATTCCAAGAGTTTCGATGTTTTCTTCATTGTACGTTTTCAGCTTGGGACGTCGCTATGTCAGTAGTTTTGGCTTGCCGGCAAGCCCCTCATAATCGCTCAGACTCAGTATATTCATCTGGGCACCGCTGTCTACTTTCAACGGCACAAGACTGTCACATACTGTCAATAAGGCGATCCATTCACACTGTTGTGTATTGTTGTGTATAGCTGACACAAAGAAACCTCCTTCGTCGCCAGTGCTGTCATTGTCTACACCGACAACTTGCACTCTTCGCGTCAAACACTTTGAGGCATAGTGATTTCTGCCGCCATATCTGTCACAAGTGGCGCCCCATGCCGGACACTCTCGGAACTTGTGGGCTGTCCCGCAACGTTTACATTGTATCTTTTTAGGTGTCAGGGCGTTTCTTGTTGCTTGTTCCACTACAGGGACTTGTTTTTTTCTTAGGTTCATGTTCACACTTGCACTGTTTTCTGTGCCAGTTAACACTTTCATTTGCGCGGCTTCGTTTGCTTTGCAAATGTCTACTGCCCGCTCTAACGTTAGCTCTGAGTCTCTGAGTAACCTTTCCTTTATTTTGGAGTCTCTGATGCCCACTACCACTCTATCACGTATCAGGCTATCTTGCAGCGACCCAAATTCACATGACTGTGACTTCAGCCTTAAGTCCGTGGTAAAACTATCTATCGTCTCACCTTCACCTTTACTCGGTGTGAAACACGCATCGCTCGTAAATTACGCTTTTTCGCGGCACGCATAACTCGGTGAACTTTCTCACGACTGTGTTAAATTGTTCTGCTGTTTCCGCCGGGACGGCTGGTTGATTACATACTGCCGCTTTGGCAGGTTCGTACGTGAATGTACGAAACACTTCTTGTGCCTCGGCTCCAGCAACTGTCAACAAGATGGCAACCTTCTTCTTGTCTTCCGATCCGTCCTCTCCGACAGCTGCCAAATACCATCGAAAACGCTCCAGGAACCTTTCCCACCGATCAGCCAGGTTACCACCGGCTATTTTCAGTTCATGTGGTGGCTTCAGTTTGTCCATCTTTTCGGTTCTTTTATTTTAAACGCCAATTCCTGGTACCATGTATCATAAAACAACACGTGTATCAACTTTTACCCTAGTCCACAGTGCCTTTATTACCTCAGTCTTGTATTGCCGTAAAGTGCTGTATTTAACACCATGATAATCTTATTACAACCACCGCACATAACAACGATCTATCGCGGTACTGCTGAATCTCTATCGCCCATATATTGACCTGCTATGTAGTAATTATGTTGGGGACGTTGAAGACGAGTTGACATATTGTTCGACCCCACCTGTCCGACATCGTCAATTCCTCATGTTGTATCGAAAATAGTAAGTGGTAGTATATGTCCGTCGCAGTTCGCTATTGCAACTGACCAAAGCATTACTAATCACTGGACTACATTTATAATGCATGTAAACTTGCTTAGATAACTACATCTGCTGTATGTCTCAGTAGCTAGAGCTTGGGATTCCCGATTAAGGGAACCTGCAATTTCGTTCTTTCTACATTGCTCCAGTTCACTCAACTGTATGAATAATTACCTGGTCATAGACACTAATAGACATTTGTGTACGAATAGTGTTCGCACATTAATTGCGAAGTCTAGACGGTGTTCATTGAACGAACAGGTCTGCCAGTGAGTACAGTGTACAGCGCCTTGATCAGTCACGAGGGCCGGATGCAGAGCTATGTAGGAACTTACCTTTTCTCTTACTAACGTCTAATTTTTTTATAGGTTTTGCTATTTTGCAGGAAAGGTCAATTGCCTTGACATGCGTTGCAAAAACGGAGCGACTTGTACCAATACATCGGATGGCTACCACTGCTCTTGTTCTATAGCTTATATTGGTTACAACTGCGAACGTGATTGTTTTGATATAGACACACTTTGAAAGTTAAAAAAAATCATATTAATTCCAATCACTCAAACATTACGCACGTGAAAGGTAAGGCACTGCATTCGCTTGCTCGTTTGCGTACCTGAAACAGGCAAGGACAGTAACAACTACACGTTCACCCACGCATGCACACACGCACGAATGCACGCAAGTAAGCACAGACTGATTGTGTTAACTGTTAAAGCTGCTCGCTCCACTCGTTTGCTAATCGCCAAACCGGTTCTTTTATGACCAGATGTGTAATGTGTTAATAGTTTAACTATTATGCACAGTCAGTTAATTTTTTTAAATGCGTACTTGTCATTTTTTTCGTAAAAAAAAGAATCGCCGTTACACCGGGTATAACTGGCGAAACAATCAGCAGCTGCCGACGTCTTTTGCTTTTTGGGTCACGTGCTTTATGCGAGATCGACCTACTGCGGCACAATAACAAATCGCACGTGCTTTTGCGCGTCATGACTAAGATTCCAAAGGCAAAGTGATTCTTCTATGAAGGTACGCATTAAGTGCATTAACACAGTTAGCAACAAAAGCGAGTAGTCGGGGGCTAATCCATTCTTGTGAACGTCTACTCGACGCGGATTCTCTAACTTGTAAGATTATCAGTGTCGCTGACAAGACAAGCCAGTTTGAGTTGACAGTCACTATCAATATCGCTCGGCATCACTCAGCCAAACACAACCTGTGTTGATATACACCGGTATTGTATTTGATTACGCAGGATCTTGTTAATAAACTTAGTAATTGCGAAAGTAAATATCCATAGAGAATAGATGACGGAAAGGACGAAATAATAAATAAAATTGACATGGTGGACTGGTAGTAGGCTCTTGTTGGTCGGGCAAGAAGCGTTGTATTTTTAGGGGGAGCGTCCGTTATCTCGTTAACAGAACGTCAAACGGAGAATTACATTAATCTCACAATTATTAAAACAGTGTTTTGCGACTCACATTTCAGTACTATTACTGAATGTTGTTATTTCCATTAAATTGTATGCAAAATAATTTACAGTTTTATGACAGCGACGATTGATTAAAATGTTAATACAATAGGTGTACACTATTAATAGTATTATATCATGCAAGTATTACATATAACATTCTTGCACTTGTTTTCATTGTAGTCAATGATGCCTGGCTGTAGTCTATGTACCTGGTACCTTTCAACTCACTCGTGCCAGCTGTTTTCAAATATTTATCAACATTTTCATCACAGCAGTATAAGAATGTATAATATATTCGAATTATAATATTGCTACAGGCCACACAACAATGCAAAAGTGAGACAAGGCAGAGGAGGGGCTAAGATTAAGGCAGTCACATGGGTATGGCAGATGCCGGGAGGATACGTATAGTCTGCGGGAGGCTCACATCTGATCAATCCAGGTAATTTAAACATTTTAACAATCAACAACGTATAAATTATCAAAATATTTTAATATGTCCATTTAAATACACATTGTTTTCATTCACATATTATCTCGAACATGAAAACTAGAATGACCTTTGCTCTTGTTAGTCTTGTATAATGCATATTATACCCAGTGTGACAACACAGACATTAATGCACATACACTACGTAGATCAATTTTTTTAATTACCTTCAAAATGGTGCATTCGGAAGGATGTTTAAACTTATTCCCTGGGAAATAGAGAGGACAGGACACAAATGCACAGCTACAAGTGTAAACATGTGTATATCAAGAAATACCTATGAGGTGGCCATCCTGGCATATTTTTAGCAAATTGGCTTAGAAAAACTCTGATGTGGTCCACCTCACTCATCATATAGCAGGGAAATACTGCAGCGATGACTCAAAAAAATCAATAATGCAGTGTTGAAGAAGGTAGACATAGATATTATGAATGCTTGAATATTTTCTGAAGAAATGTGCTGTTGACATCACAATAACCTTATTTTGTCATTTCCAACATTTGCTTTGACCAGACAACCTCACATATTCATGTTTGACATAAAATGTCAAAAATGAATATGTGTACACCATGTAATAGTTATTACATGGCATCATTATTTACTCCCAACTCCACTACCATGATGCATGTTATTTGTTTACTGAAATTGAATACATGCTTTTCTTTACAGGTCAACAAGAAACTGAACAATGCTTACTACCACTAGTTCAACAAGTTAATATGCTATACACGACAGCTGTATTTGTGGACAAGATTATACATCCATGAGCCGTGCAAGATGCTGCATATTAAATGTCAAGTATTTGAATGTCGACCAAGTGAAGTGATCCCAGTTGTACTGTGCGTTGCATCATGACAGACTCCACAGTACTGGTGGTGTGTACACTGGCTTCCATGCCGGTCAGATACCCTGACTGACTAGAGACCAATGTAGAATGCAGAGTGCTTGACATGCGAATATGGTGACGCCTGACTAGCTTTGCAGTTGGTGATGGAACGTGGATGCCATGGTCTGTCAAACATGGCATAAGCCTTTGGTCAACCTCTCTCGACACTGTTAGACAGGTTCGACTTTCTTTATGAACTACACAGCTTGGATACGATGACATTGTGTGAGTTCACTTCTTTGATGATACTGCATACCAGCTTCCTGGCATTTTCTGTACACCCGCATCGCCTATACAAGAAACAAAGTGACAATTAACATGGCTCTGACATGTATGATATTTTATATGTGACGACACACTTAGCCAAAGTCAATACCATGTAATATAATTTTTTTATTTTTTAAAAAATTTACCCAATTAAAAACTTCCAGACCTGTTATATTGAACATTTCTCCCAATGTGGGAAACATTCCGCACACTGAAATTAATATGTGAAAAACTAATTGTACAAAAGAAAATATTCCCCACTATCTCTAGCCAGTACTCTTCATAGAATTAAGTAAACATATCGCAATTGCACATGTAACTCTCAGCCACATGGCAAGGACCCTGACTAGTTTAGCCATTTTTTAGGTGTAGAGATACAAAATTAAAGAATATCACTTTTTGGTCAAAGTGCTGTACATAATGTTATTATATGTACATAGTATGTATATGATATTATTTATACATGTTTCTGTAACAATTGTGTGTGTGTTATGGGTGAACTTTTTGCAAAAGTAAATTTCCAGAAATATGTTTTTACGAAATTTTTCAAATTTTGGGAAAAATTCCTATGACATGTATCACTAAGCAATGTTTGCTAAAGCTAATGTATTTTTGTAAAAAGGCATAATTTAAAGCCTAATGAATGGGAAAGTTTTTGAACTAATTAGTATTTGATATACCATGTGCTGGATGCTCGATGATAGAATATTATAAAAGTAAAAAATTTTTTTAAATTTTCCTAACACGTTTTATTTTTTTATTGCTGCTTTGCTTGTTATCTGATAAATAAATACATATATCAAGTGCAGTGATTGTACCCGTAGTTATACTTATATTGTGCTTTCCATTATTTTTTGTCAATTTCTGAAATATTTTGATAAAAGGGTTTTTTCTTTATGATGTCTTTCCCTTTTATACAATTTAACAAGTACACCCACCCATTAATACAGACAAATAAAATATCACATGAGGGTCAGATTCAAAATCGTCTTGGGGCACAAAAACCTCTACTGGCCTTTGAACCAAATTGTGTAGTCTACATTTTTATTGATACCGCGCATAGCTTCCACTGTCTCATCTGGAGTGGTGATATCGAAAAATGCCACAACTTATTATTATCACTTAAACTGGGTCATATTTCAAACAATATTGTGGCACATTAGCATTGACCTATTATAAAACGTTTGCAGGCATACCAAATTCCTACAATGTAGGAGGCACATCCACAGGGCCCAGGCCCTGTGGATTCATAAATGACATACATCTGTACAATTTTTATAAAAGGTTTGTTGAGAGAGTAAATTAATGTATATTACAACACTCATTTACCTGAGGTGCAGAACTTGTCCGCATGCCCTGTGGTGATGACACATCAAGTTCTGAAAATGTGACACATTTGATTTTAATGTACTTGAAAACTTGCAATGTTATGAAACACCTCCCAGGCTTCCAAATGCAAGCAATATCTTGTTATTTTATTACATTAATGTTACTAATAAATTAAAATAATATGTATATACCAATTTTTATGTATTAAATTATCATAATTGCTTAATGTAGTAAATTATTATTATAACTATAATATTATAATAATTGTTATTATTGTCATTATGAATAAGTATAACGAAGGCCTATTTACAACTGTTACGGATCACTTATAATGCATTTACATTATATACCTAGCTACTGTTAGGCTAATTAAGCCTAGTTAATCTTAGCCTTAGGATGTTAACCTGCTACATACCATATGTGACATAAACATTACATAGTTACAGTATTATAATAAATCACTGACATGTCGTAGTCATCTAAGTATAAGCTATATGTCTATGCCTGGCGTAGTCATACTCGTAGCATAGCCACACCTTGGTATTTTGTCGTACCATGGCATTGGCTAAATAAGCGCTAAGGTTGAAGGTAAACAATAACATAAATTTAATAAAAACAACAGGAATATCATACGCCTAAATATATATATATACGTGATTATAGCTGAGCAATTCGTAATTACTAACCTGTCTGGAAGAACATCTGTGCGAATGCTGCATGTGGAATGTAGTCAATGACAGTTCGCCGGCCCACGGGCACGGTGTCCGTAGCTTGCAAAGGGCACTGTGACTGTCACTGTTCCGAAGTCATGCTATTCACAGCTTAGCTCCATATTCTTTCCCTATCATGCGTCGATGCTGTCTTTGTCTGCTTAATTTGCCGTGTTGGTGGCATATAAAAATCATGTTTGTGCCTAAACTCGCTGTTCCTAAACGTAAACAACTCGACAGGATGAAGGTCAATCTCGCCCCCAAGTCTCGTTCGCGTGAAGACTAAAGCGTATTCTGCTCAAATCTCCATTTCCATAGTTTGGTTTCGTACAGAGTTTCGATCGGGTTCGATCGAAACGAAAATCGAAATAGTTCCTATTTATTTTATTAATTTCAGAAAAAAAAGTAGCATGTATGCATAGACCAACTAAGCAATCATAAGGGAGTATTTGATACCTCCGCTTTTTGTGAAATTACGATTTTTTATGGGAATGAGTGGAGGGAGCAGCTTTAATAAAACTAGATACAATTGTGTATTTCATTTCATTTATTTGTCGGCCTGCCGGTCGGTGAGTCGTCGGTCGGTGGGTCGGTTGGTGGATGGGTCTGTGTGTGTGAGTGGGTGTTTGGGTGGGTGGCCCGCCTTCCCGCCCACTCGCCCGCTCGCCGACCCATGCATTTAAAGAATACATGTTTCATTTGTTCTTTATGTATTTTAATCAAGGTATTATTATTATGTTCGCTGTTTTAATTTATCTTACTGTTTTTTAATGTGCTGTTTATTAAATAACAATTCATTTTATTAACATATTATTTCTTTAACCGCGACAGGACTTAAAAGATGTACCGACATTCCATGTAAAAATGGCGGCTCGTGCACTGACAAGAAGCCTGGTGTGACGTGCGACTGTGCGAAAAACTTCATAGGTC
>JAODUO010000880.1:175000-197809 GCA_025642075.2 Ridgeia piscesae | reverse complement strand
TTTAATTTTTGTTTATGTACGAAATTCACAGTATAAGCAATACGAGAGCATTTTATATGTTAAATACATAATATAAGTTAATATAAGTCAACATAATTTATGATATATCAGGTAAGTGTATAGAGGGTATTGCGTACATGAAGAAATACTACAAGAATATTGTCACTAACGTGACAATCTGCCCATTTCGATTATATATTACCGCAGCTATATTGCAGGACTGCGGCAAAAACAACACGTAGACTTACACGACCACGTGCAGTATGTACCGTAGGCTCGGATGAATAGGTCAGTACAACTCTGCATCAGTTATCCTTAATGCATAAATTATAGAGCATGACATCGGCTGGAATATGAATAAAACTAGATTTGTTCATCAGTGGTAATTGAAATGTTGGTTTCCACCGCTACTCACCAATGTCGCAGTTGGAGCCAGTGTAGCCGGCCGCGCACAAACATCTATAGTCGTTTGCCAGGTCTAGGCACGTGCCGCCGTTCATGCACGTCACGTTTGCACATTCGTCAATATCTGCACGGACACAAACACATGTAGATGACCAGTCATCAGTGGATATAATAGGGGCAGTCAAACGTTAAATACGTACGCTTGGAGACCATTACCAAGCTTAGTGAAACGTCAAATGCCAAAACATAAAGTATGTGTCATTATTCCCATTAATACGGTTTCCTCGCATATTTATTTGTCCAGTCCCGAAGGTGAAATTAATAATATTTAGATGCTATTGCTAGTTTGCCAATTCACAGTCACTGTTGTGAAATTGATACGTTTATGTACAAAATTCACCCTATAAGCAATACAAGAGCATTTGATATGATAAATACATGTTGTTATTATTATTCACAGTGGCGTAGCCAGAGGCGAGCCAGAGGGCCATGCCCCCCCCCCAATCCTAGATAAAATTGGATGGTTGGGAACGGAGGACCAATAACTAGCTGCCTGATTCATAGAATCATAAAGTACAGTGGGTTTCACGATGCCTGTGTAAGATTTTCCTTCCCAGTCCTACCATTTCGCAAAAATAAATTCATAAATCAAATAGAATTAAGTTATGAATTATCCACTTCTGTCGCTGGCTGCAGCATAAGAGTTGAGAGAGCAATGAAAATATATTATTCTTAATGTGCATCATGCCTAATGGCTATTAAGGATTCAAAATAATAGTTGCTCGGTCACTAGATTATAGGGTCAAATTGCATTTTGTTGTTATTATTTTCTTGGCATCACTATCGTCAGGGGTGAGATGACCATATATATATATGCATAGTTTGCTTGGTTGTCGGGTGGCTCCTCCAATGCAAAATCCTGGCTACGTATTCAACATATTTTGTGACATATATGATGTAAGGGCATAACTATTATTGCGTACATGAGAAATACTGCATGGAATATTGTCACGTTAGTGACAATCTGTCCATTTCGATTATATATTACCGTACCTATGTTTGTCTGCGGGAAAACAATACATGTAGTCTGACACGACCACGTGCAATATGTAACGTAGAGCTCGGACGGATATATCAGTACAACTCTGCTGCAGTTATACGTAATGCATAAATTATACAGCAGGACATCGACTGGAATATAAATAAAACTAAATTTGTTCATCAGTGGTAACATAAATGTTTGTTTACACCGTTCCTCACCAATGTCGCAGTTGGAGCCAGTGTAGCCGGCCGCACACAAACATATATAGTCGTTTGCCAGGTCTTGGCACGTGGCGCCGTTCATGCACGTCACGTTTGCACATTCGTCAATGTCTGCACGGACACAACACATGTACACGAGTAGTCATCAATGGATATAATAGGAGCAGTCAAACGTTAAATCCGTATACTTGGAGACCGTTACCAATCTTAGTGAAACGTCACAAGCCAACAAGTCTAAGTTAGTTTTATAACGATAAAATATTGTCACTATTCCCAGTAATACGGTTTCCTCGCATATTTATTTGCCCAGTCCCTATGGTGAAATTAATAATACTTATATGCAATTGCCAATTTGCCTATTCACAGTCAATGTTATGCAGTTGATATGTTTATGTACAAAATTCACCCTATAAGCAATACAAGAGCATTTGATATGATAAATACATGTTGTTATTATTATTCACAGTGGCATAGCCAGATGGGGCTTTTGGGCCATGCCCCCAATCCCGGAAAAAAATAGGATGGTGGGGAACGGAAGACCAATAACTGGCTCCCTGATTCATAGAGTCGTAAAGTACTGTGGGTTTCAAGATGCATGTGTAAGATTTTCCTTCCCATTTCGCAAATAAATTCGTAATTCAAATATAATTAAGTTATGAATTATCCACTTCTGTCGCTGGCTGCAGCAACGAGTTGATAGAGCAAAGACAATGACATTATTCTCAATGTACGTGATGGCTAATGGCTATTAAAGGGGAACTGAAACACAGCTGTAACATTCCATATACCTAAATGTATACTATATAAGTATACATTAATGGTGACAGAAGCATATTCACTTATCAGACAAACTGGGGAAAAAAAATTTCAGTGCCTAAATCGTCGTATAAACCTGCTATCGCCATCTTTTTTCCCAAGCCGAGTGGTTTGATTCCCCCCTATCTAGCCCATGAAAAATTTTTGGGTTTTCTTTCGGTTTTCTTCGTTATTAGACATTTCTGCGCAAAAACAAAGATATGGATTTATTATACACGAAAGGGGTCCTATGTGTCAAAAAATAATATTTTCGTAATAAAAAGGTTAAATTAAATACCAAAGATTTTTAACCAATGAAAAATTGAAACGTAATTTTCCCCAAGAGATTTTGACAGGTTCAGGGGGGGCCACCGAAAGGAAGGTCAGCCCGGGACTATTTTTCTGTTGTTTACAAATGTCGGAAGGTTTTACGTTAGCGAGGAGCTACGCTATTTGCTAGTGGTCTTGGATAAATCACAGAGAAAAGGGATCCGACAGAGGAAGCATTTGTAGCACAAGTGAGAAAGCATTATAGCACAAGTGACCCCGTAAACCCTTCTTGTTTAAACCCCGGGTGCGAGCCGAGGTGCGAGGCGTCAATTAAACCCCCCCCAGAGTGGGCGGACGGCGAGAAAAGATCGCAATTTGTAGGGAATCGAGGATGTTTGATTTTGGGAACAATGTGAATGTGGCGGGTGGGGGATACGCGTCCCAATGTCGACGCACATCGAATTTGATGTTGTCTGGAGAAAGCTGGGTTGCTCGACCGTGTGACAGATGCCTGCATGAGCTTGTCAATGATTGACGAAGACATCTGTCAATGACAATGTTGGGAATATTGGTCTGTTGTCTATGTGCGATTTGCGTGCAGATCGTTGTTCGAGGTAAGTAATATGTAGTTCAACAGGTATCGAAAAATTTTTTTGCAATTAAACCTAAACAGAGAATTATACTTGTATGGCCACACAATGACACATATTAAATAAAAAATTCATTCTATCTTCGAATTCGTAACGTAAATCTTTGTTAAAACTTATTTTCTTTTTACAGGATGTTACATGATGTGTGCATCCTTTTAATATAATTATTTAATTTCCATTTTAAAATGTTAATACAATTTTTTAATTTATGTAAATAATGTTATTTAGATATGCGGCTGCCATGCAATTTATAATATAGTCTGAATAATAAATAGATGTGAAATAAGGACATTGTGCAATTCAAATGAGAATATTGAATTGGATTTTTTGTATTGTATACAGTATTTTGGGATATTCGGGTGTATATGTTATCAAGACCACATCATGACATCATAAATTCATGTGTTTGCAAAATGCTGTAACAATTTTACAAAAAAATTTAAATTTGTTTGTGAAATGCTGTGATAATTTTATTAAAGTATTTCACAAACAAATCAACCAATGCGTGACTTCATGAGGGATATTGATGAATTACACAGTTTTGCCAATTACTAATAATCATTATAAGATAAGATTGTTTACTAAAAATCAAATGTCAGAATGTATCGGTTAGCTGCATATCATCACTGCACATGTTCAATGGGATGCTTCCAACAGGCAGCAGGCATAGTATACTAGCCTGGTTTTTTGCAGGTGCAGAAAAGGGAAATTAGTTTTTTTGTGTGTAAACAACAAAATTTTCTTTTTTCATTAGTGTCAGAACTGTTGAGTCATCATCAGTGATATCGCTGTCATCCGCAAACCCGATTCCGGATCACTGTCTTCAGAATTTTCCTTCTGACTGTTGAGACAGAATGATCTGAAGATGGAGACAGTGAGACTGGGACACCCGAAGGTCATCCAATTGACTGGACTGCCATGGTCAGTTGAAGAAGGCATGCAGGACTGCGACAAACTTTGCATACCCATGGTCATGATGAATATTCAATGGAACAACAATATCATCTGTATTAATTGCTGCAGTGATAAAGTATCGCATTGGCGACATGATCACTGGCTCTGTTTGAGTTTGACACTACAAGTTAAAGGCTTTGCAATGTGACATCCATACTCCATGAGGGACAATGTCATCTGGTGCACAGGATCCTTTGAAAGGTGTGTTTGGGTTTTGTGAATCCTTCATCTGAAAGAATGATACATATTAAGATGGTATGTATCTTCTGTGATAAAATATAAATAACAATGTTTTGTCATCTTTTGTTTTCTCATTGCAGTACCTATGTCAAAAAAAAAACCACAGAATAAATCAATTTATAATTGGCATTTCGGAAAGTTTTCAGGTTAATTTGGTGTAGATGCATCTGTGGATATTGAAAAGTACTATGCACGAAAAATCTAAATTTGATTGAATTTTTTGACTATTTTTCCACAATTGTTAAAAAATTACTTTTGCATGGCTGTTGCATGTGGTGGTGCTACTGTACACAAAAATCTGTATTTTATTGCATCATTCAAAGGGGCCCCCAAAACACAAAGTAATACTGGTGATTTGGTTTTTGAGAAGACCCCTTGAAATGACCCCCATATCAGTTTTGTGTATTGGGTATCTGCTTTTGGCTTGTCTGCTATGCTACCCAGGGTCACTAGTCAACTCTGTCTCAATGAGACCAGTGGACAGTGGGGGGCAGGGTGTTGTGTTTAAACCCAGGAACATTCCTGCAATAAATAGAACATTACCTTTTCAATGGTGCATTTTTTTGGATTCCATTATATGACTAACCTTCCTGGCATATTTGAATTAATATGTATGTGTTCTGAGTCATTCAGACATCATTACAAACAAACAAAACCCACCCCCACATAAGCAGCTCACATAAATTAATAGTAAACCAATTATACAAGCCCATTGCACATATAAGGAAATAAAATGTTTAAGTTAGTTAGGTGAATCAATGTCCCCTTTTCCAATCAAAATTTATTTTCCCCAAAATACAAATGTCAGCTTTATTCTAAATACTAATATTTTGTTTTTAATTTAAGAATATTTTTACATTGGGGTGTATACATAAGTTTCATTTGTGGGGGGGGGGGTTTCCCCAACTGAGTCTTTTCCGAGATTAAAAGTTTTTTTTATTGCATTGTAAAAGGTTTTCTAAATAAACTTCTTGGCCATTTTCCTAATAAATACTTTAGGGAAGTGGTTATGGACACCTTCCAGTTATCAAACAGTAACTGCACAACTGAACAATGCTGATGTCTGCGGTACTATTGAAAGCAGAATCATGCCTTATTAAAATTAATTTTCCTACTTTATATTCTTATTTTATAGTTTATTTCGTTATACACAGTAACACTATTCTTTTCCCGATTCAATATACTAGTCATGTTGGTCGATAATAATTTTTCAACAGCCATTAGTACCAACAAATTTAAAGATTTATTTAAACACTCAAAGTTAGCAACATTTAAAGTGACCTCTGTTGCAGTGGTTTGTTTTTTCATCATGCCCCAACATAAAATTATGACTGTGAACTGGTAAGAAATGCAAGTGCACTAGAAAATGATGGGGCTTCATCCAGGCAGTGATGTTTGTTTGGGTATGGATAGCCACTTTTTCAGGAAACACAGGACCTACTAAGATTGTGATCTTATTCCTAATTTGCACTAGGCTGTTAACTGCAATTTGTAACAGCAGTCCTCTGTTGTACTTTGATCATGATGTTTACAACCCTTGAGGTAACAATGCGGCTATGGGGCCAATGTAAGGTTCTAAATGTTTTTCACCATGTAACTATTAATTTTAATCAGGGATCAGTGATATTACTCCTGTGTCAGGAGACTATTCCCCCCAACTAAAACAAAAGTGTGCTTGTTTGTCATTTTCAAAGAAAACTGCAAATTCTTAAAGGTGAGATCCCCATTTGGGTACATAATGTTTTGGGGGGTAAAAAACGTTGTCGGTTATTTAGAAATTTATTAATCTGTCAGTTTTTAAATATCGGAACTAGTGACTTATTATTATGTCAAAACAATTGCTTGTAAAAGATTGATTGTGTATTGTATATTTTGACCATGCATATTCTACAGCAATAAAGCAGGGGTACATGAAGTTATAAAATATTCTACGGATATTTTATGATGACACTCTTAATATGCCTAAATAAAAATACTAAATGTGTTCCCAGGTAATATTGCCAATTGACTTGGGTTATGATGGGCAATGTCATTGGATAGACACATTAACATACTTAGTAGTGACACTATGTTAAGTGTGATTGATTCGGTAGCATAGAAAGTTGTGCGATGCACACATGTACAGATGTTACCAGAAACAAATAAATGATACCATACTCATAATGACAATAATATTTTACTAACCTGCATGGCTGCTTCTCGCCGTTTCCTACTTGTCGTTCTGGTCTCTGGCTTCGATGATAAAATGCATATACACAGCACGTCCTCAGCTTGCATAATGTCAAAAACAGTGTCCTCGTGTAATGGCCAAGATTAACTTGTAAGCAAACTACTGTTCAACAGACAGTATTCATAAGTCAACAGCTATGTCTCCAATTCTCTGCTGTGATGTTAAAACCTTGGGGAATTGTTTTTCACTCTACATTGCTCCATTGTAAAAAAGAGTACCTGCATGGCTATAGGTAGTGGTGGATATGTGTACGAGTAGCTTTCGGGCATTAATTATAGCATATCGCTGGATGCTTCCCAGAGAAGTTGAGATGGTATATCTGATTGAAAGGTCTGTCGGGAAATAAAGTGTAAAGCGTTTCCCCAAACCTGAGGATTGGTTCTGCGAAAAAATTTTCCCCTTTTTAAATCAGCAATTAATAAAACCAGAGGTTTTTTTTTTGAATGATTTAAATCGGGTTATTTATGGGTTAAATCAACTTATTTAAATTTAAGAGCATGTGTCAACCTGGTTATTACTATTATGCCTATAACCAATTATATTATATACGGTATTTTTTTGAACATTAAAACCAATTTAAATAATAAATAAAATTTGTATTTTTTGTTTTTAATTAATTGAATGTTAATTACTACATTCTTATTTTTGAAAAACATTCAATTTGCATAACACAGTATTGTTTTAAAAAAAAGTCTACCCTTATTTTACTGTATTTTTGTTATGTCATTTTCTTGGGAAGGGTTTTACCCCCGGGATTTAAAAAAAAAAGTTTACTTGCCAAGAATGAATTTTTGAAAAGGGGTTGGTTTTAGCTAGGTTTAGGTTTGGCGCCGGCGAACTGTTACCAAACTGGGTTATATAAACAATCTTTATTTCACATTAAAAATACTTCCACACATATTTTTACTTTATTACATTCATATTTTTATTAATTTAAACTTTGTTGGGAAATTTGTATATTATACAGACGATGAAATACAACTTTGGGAAATAAATTGTAGTCGTAACGATACACGTTGGTACTCGGGGGTCGGTTGGCAACAACAAGCTGGTTTCGGGATGTAATTTCCTAGCGCCGCTTCACCTTCCAAATAAGGAAATCGTGTCCGGTTTTCCCCCTCAGTTCACCAAACATTACTTTGTCGCTGCGTACTTATATGCAAACAAATCGGCCAAAGATGCACCTGTGGCTTTGATCAGACTTATGTTTTTATGTTCAGTGTCTCTTTGTGCCCCTCACGTTTGTATTAGGCTTGCAATCGGCGTTTGAAAGTCCCCCGCAGACTCTTGTCGAACTTTCCGCCGGCGGACACGCCAACTACATCATCTCTAACCTGTTTTTTCGGAGGAATCCTTTCGTGGAAGTATGTGAAAAGTTGTTACTAACAATCATAGTATATCTATTAGCTATACAGTGCATTAAATTGTTTAATTATGTTTGTTTTAATGCGTTTGGCCCGTTTTTGCGAGAGCTATGCTGCGTCGCCTATCGACTGGCGGCTTCCGTGATTGTAGGCAACACACCAATCAAACCGGAAAAGGCCCTAGGCAAGATGGCAGCGCCCTGTGTTGAAAGTAGCTCAGTTTAAAAAAAAAATTAAAAATATACCGTGACGCTGTGATTGTCAAATTATGGTGACAAGTGCTGTAAATTATATGTTCTTATGTTTGGGCTGTGGTTGTTCAGCCGCTTCACTCCCCCTTTAAGTATTCAGAATAATAGTTGCTCAGTCACTAGACATATGGCATTTTGTTGCTATTATTTTCTTGGCATCACTGTCGTCAGGGGTGAGTTAACAATGGTTTCTTTTTCCATTGTATTTTTTTATTCCTCTCAATTTTTATTTTTCCAGTACTACGTTCTCTGTTTGCAGTCTCCAATTCCTTCTAACTATGATTTTCCCCATTATTCTCCCACTTGTTCTAGGTCAGTCTAATACAATCCCCCATCGCAATTTCCACTTCCCCTCCACTTTCTGGGCATCTGGTCTCTTTGCCAATTTTTCATCTCCAATTGTTTCCATGTACTCACCAATTTTTTCGTACCAGTCTCCACTCTCATTTCATCCATTTTTTTTTTTATCACCTCTCTTAATTCCCATGATTATTCCTACCAAGTTGTTTTTCGCAATCCTGTACCATCACCTGTTTCTTCTCTGTACGTGCAATGGTCTCCAGTGCATACATACGAGCTCATTACATTTCCTTTACTAGATATGTGTCTATCTCACATCACCCCTTCGACTTTCCTCCAACCATTTGCCCCACTTGTTATGCTCATTGTAACCAAAGCAGTCTAGTGGATTTCGCACTGGGAAATTGGCACTTCCTGTCGTTAATTTATGAATTGTCATAAGCAACGTTACATATAGAGAAGTTACTGGTTGAAAGCCAACTCTACATCATCCATGTAAAGGTAGGGATGTTTAATATGTGATAACATGTACTTATTTGTCATTTTAGGGGACTTGTGTTGGAATTTATATATATATATATATATATATATATATATATATATATAATATATATATAATATATATATATATGTATACAATAGGCAACAACTCTGCATCAGTTATCCATAATGCATAAATTATACAGCAGGACATCGACTGGAATATAAATAAAACTTGATGTGTTTATCTGTCGTAATTGAAAAGTTGGTTTACACCGCTCCTCACCAATGTCGCAGTTGGAGCCAGTGTAGCCGGCCGCACACAAACATCTATAGTCGTTTACCAGTTCTAGGCACGTGCCGCCGTTCATGCACGTCACGTTTGCACATTCGTCAATATCTGCACGGACACAAACACATGTAGATGACCAGTCATCAATGGATATAATAGGAGCAGTCACACGTTAAATACGTACGCTTGGAGACCATTACCAAGCTTAGTGAAACGTCACAAGCCAACAGTTAAACAGTTTATAACGGTAAAGTAAGTGTAATTAGTCCCAGTAATACGATTTCATCGCATATTTATTTGCCCAGTCCCGAAGATGAAATTAGTAATATTTATATGCAACTGCCAATTTGCCTATTCACAGTCACTGTTATGCAATAGATACGTCTATGTACAAATTTCACCCTATAAGCAATACATGAGAATTTGATATGTTAAATACATGTTATTATTATTCAACATAATTTATGACATTAAGCAGGTAAGGGTATAGATGTTATTACGTACATGAAGAAATACTACTAGGAATATTGTCCATAACGTAACAATCTGTCCATTTCGATTATATATTACCGTACCTATATTGCATGTTTGCGGCAAAAACACGTAGACTTACACGACCACGTGTAATATGTACCGTATTGCTCGGACGAATAAGTCTGTACAACTCGGCTTCAGTTATCCATAATGCATAAATTATACAGCAGGACATTGACTGGAAATATAAATAAAACTAGATTTGTTCATCAGTGGTAATTGAAATATTGGTTAACACCGCTACTCACTAATGCCGCAGTTGGAGCCAGTGTAGCCGGCCGCTAATGTGATGTCAAATGTTAATGTTGAAACACTCACAAAATGGCAATGCCATAGAAACAGGCATGCAGTTGCACACATACTTGCCGCCGGTCTGGGTACAATTGGCACCATTCTTGCAAGGATCACTATCTCAAATGACATTCTCTAAAATAACAAAGGTATTTGCGGAATGACATTATGTGTGTGCGGCAACATGCCAAAGCATCTACGCAGACAATAGCACGCAGAATACACACGCACGCACGCGTGTGTATGTATAGGCATATTATCCCTATGCACATTTTAATTTTTATTTGATATAATTTAATGATGTCTCGTGCAATGCAGATGGCTATGACCACCGAGCCAGAAGCAACGCCTTACCTGTCATACAGTTCTTGCCTGTGAAACCGCGCACACATAAACAGCGGAACCAGTTGACGAGATCTAGGCACATTCCGTCGTTTAGGCACGGAGAGCTGCTGCATTCGTTTATATCTGAAATATGAAAAAGTACACCTTGTGTTTGTATTTAACTTGTAGTCGTTTGACATCAACATTATATGCCTATGTAACATGAAGACAATTCTCAGGTAAATGAATAACGTATTACGTGTTGTCTATGTATGTACACCGTCAAGACACATTTTGCGTTACTGGCGGTGCAGAATGTATTTCATGTTTCTAAAATCCGTATGTGTATGAATGTGTGTGTGTTTGTGTAGACGTGCATTCGTTTTCCTTATTTTCTCTCAGGTAACAGTTGTAGACAAGCGAACATTATTTCGTAATATCTCTAAGCATACCTCTTGTCATGGTCTGGGAGAGTAGCGCGAGGAATGTGGTGGTCGGCTATAAGGTAATGTTACGTAGGGGCTTTCGGTTCGTGTCTCTTTAATAATGTGTCGTTTCTCTCTTACTTTGACGCCTTCTGTAAATGGGTTTGCTGAATTGCCAGCTACATTGGTCAGTGAACTTGGTTGTCATGTCGGTATTCATTTAAGCGATGGGTTTTAATTATATATATATATATATATATATATATATATATATATATATATATATATATATATATATATATATATATATATATATCTATCTGCGGGTGGTGAACTGATTATTCAACATAGTTTATTACACATATCAGGTAAGGGTATAGATATCGTTGCGTCCATGAAGAAATATTACAAGGAATACTGTCACTAACGTGACAATCTGTCCATTTCGATATATTACCGTACCTATGCTGCATGTATGCGGCCTAAAACAACGTAGATTGACATGACCATATTCCATGGATACACACAAGTATTACATTGAAAGAGCCGAAACATCGGGATGTCATTTGTAAGCTGGTACATAAATGCAGTCTAGACATATCACCAGTGAAATACAAGCTATATTTTGACTATATTTGGAATAGTGAATGTTTATTAATGCTACAACATGTCGAATACAAGTTACAGACAAATAAGAGATCAAGAGAACATTTTGGCCAATGCGTTCCACCATAATCGGCTTCCCACCTGTCTCGCAGTCTTCGCCTGTGTACCCAGCGACACAATCGCAAGTGCGGGTGTTTATAGTTTCTAGACAAATCCCTCCGTTCTGGCATGGTATCGCCGTGCACAACTGCCCTATAAGCAATACAAGAGCATTTGCTATGATAAATACATGCCATTATTATTCAACATAATGTAGTACATATCTGAGGTTAGGGTATAGCAATAGCTAACGTGACATTCGGTCCATTTCGATTATATATTACCTACCTATGTTGCATCTGGGGCCGCCGTAATCATCAGTGCAGTAGCAGAAGAAACCGTTCATTTGATCTTCACACGTTCCGCCATTCAAGCACGGATCACTGTCGCACTCGTTAATGTCTGCGGCAAACAACAACGTCAATTTACACGGTCACGTGCAATATACACCGCAGTGCTCGGACAACTAGGCCACTACAACTCTGCATGGTTAGGGTTTAACTTTACTACATGGAATATTGTCACTAACGTGACATTCGGTCCATTCCATGATTTGTTCATCAATGGAAATTGAAATGTTGGTTTCCACCGCAACTCACCAATGTCGCAGTTGGAGCCAGTGTAGCCGGCCGCACACAGACATCTATAGTCGTGTACCAGGTCTAGGCACGTGCCGCCGTTCATGCACGTCACGTTTGCACAGTCGTCAATATCTGCACGGACACAAACACGTAAAGAAGTTTAATGTGGGTAACCAAAACGTTCTACGCATATTGGAAATGTATTGTCGACATAATGACAAAGACCTAAACGTAATGTTTATATAACAATATAACATACAATATAAATGTAACAACAATATAAACATAATATATTATTATGTCAAATTTGAGACCGGTGTATCCAGACATTTAGTTGCAGATATGCTCCCCCTCCGGCCTGGGTACAACTGGCACCATTATTGCACGAAGCACTTTCGCAAATGTCAATCTCTGATATGTTTTTAGAGTTATCAATGATTAATAAAACACCTTTTTGTGATGAAACGTACGCATAACATTATATGAAATAATTACATGAACAGGACAAATTGAGCCATTCATTTGCATTTTGTCAATGTTTGGTAGAAATAGCTGAACTGCTGCTGCTGCTGTTGTTGTTGTTGTTGCTGTTGCTGCTGTTGTTGTTGCTGCTGCTGCTGCTGCTGCTGTCGTCACAGAAAACGTTATTTAAACATATTCCTGTCATAGTAAACAGAACAAATGCTGCAATCATATATTGAAGAGCAAATCGGATTGGAGGGAGTGAGAGGAATTGGAAGGAGTGGGCTGGTGACAGAGAGTGGAGAGAATGAGAAGGAGTGGGGATAAGTGGCGTTAGAGGAAGAAGGAACAGCAGTGACAGGGCAGAGGAGGGCATGTCCGTACCACTCACCATCAACTGCGATGACACGATTACCCACTAAGAAAGCCACCAGGAGGCACCACTGTAGCAATATGTTCTCCGCCATATGGGCAATATTTCACCTGCAAAAGAAGTAGGGTTGAATTGTGATATATCCGAGCGGAGCCACACACGCACGAACGCACGCACGCACGCACTCACACACACACATACACATACATACATACATACATACATACATGCATACATACATACATACATACACATATACATACATACATACATACATACATACATACATACATACATACACATACATACATACATACATACATACATACATACATACATACATACATACATGCATACATACATACATACATACATACATACATACATACATGCATACATGCATACATGCATACATGCATACATACATACATACATGCATACATGCATACATGCATACATGCATACATGCATACATGCATACACACATACATACATACATACATACATACATACATACATACATACATACATACATACATACATACATACATACATACATACATACATACATACATACATACATACATACATACATACATACGTACATTACATAAATACATACAAATATACATAAATTCTAAAGAGGCCAAATGCTACGTGGTGAGAAAATATTGTTTTAATCTATCACACTTACTGGCTGTAAAGATGAGGTTGGGTGAGAAAACAACTGTTGTTAACATTTCAGAGAAATCCATTGAGAGGAAAATACCTCTGGTCGCACTCACGGCAACTGGCTACTGCTACTCTCTTGTGCGAGTGACGTCACGCCCCGTGGAGATGCTACCTGTGGAACTGACGTATATCTACGTGTTATATATTGAGACAATAATATAATTGTCTTGCATGTTTGCAATCTTGCAATTTGAGCGGGAAAATTGGTGAATGTAGAGGTTTGAAATTGGTGGTGTATAAAATTTGAAAAACAAGCGGAAATATTGATTGATAAGTATTATTCTTGTGTTAAGGTTATTCATAAAGTCGTACTGGACATATATTGAGTAGTAGTTTTGGTTAAAGTTTGTTAGTTAACAGTATTTTTGAACAGATTAGTATAGTGAGGTGATAAAAAGGTAATCTAGGCTTCGAGATAAATTGTAAACAAGATTGAGCAAATCTATCTTTATTTGATAAAGTATATAAGAGATAAAGCAATAAGAGTAACAACACTACATATGTAAGATAATACTGCGAATAGGTATCATTGTTATTAAAAATAAACAAGCATTTTAGAGGAAACCTTTGTTTGTTTATATAGGTAGTGTCCAACGTTTCCGCTAGGGAACGGTACCAGTACAGACTAAACTTATTGTTCATGGTAGCATAGGTAGTAAGTTGTTTATAACATAAAGTGTGCTGCAGTTGTACACAATAAACAAACAGTCTTTCTAAAGACTAAGTTGGTTTAAACCAAGAGTTGATTTTGACAAATCGTAATATGGCACCTGGCAAGCGCAAGTGAAGGCAAGGAGGCACTTGGTGTGTAACCACTGCCACAGCTTGGTGGATTTTGCCGTATCGGGGTGCGGAGAAACTTGGCCAGAGACAACGGAGGAAGGGTTTACGTTCCAATGTTTAGGGTGTTGGAAAGTGGACTGTCTGACAGCAGAGTTAGCTAGGCTAACGGATATTGGGAAGGGGATGCAGAGTGGAGGAGGGTGATTGCAAGGATAACAAAGGGAGAAAGAACAACAGGAAACATGACATGCAGGAAGGTGACAGGGAGAAAGTGACAGTAGAGAAGGAGGGAGGGACAAGGGGACAGGAGATGAGGGAAGTAGATGCGACAGGAGGTAAGACGAATGGAAGGAAGGAAGTGAGAGGTGATGTGACCAAACGGAAGTCAATAACAAGGACGATGACAGGAAGAAAGAGACCGGAAAGAAAGGAACAACAGAGAAAGCGGCGGGGGAAAAGTCAGCAACCAGGGAGATGCAAAACGGAGGAGCTACTCTGGAGGCAGTGATCGAGGGGCATTGAGAACAGAAAGGACATTTATGAGACTCCATTTTGAGAAAGACAGACAGGACATTAAGCAAGGAGAAGACGTTGTTGTTTGTCTTCCGGGGCTAGGATAGAGCATGGACTGAACGGGTAGAGAACCTATTGGGGCATGGCCAAGAGGGTCTATATTAGTACATGTAGGGATGAACAATGCAGACAGGGATGGAACAACCAGGATAGTAAAGAGATACAGAGAGTTGGTAGAGACACTGAAGAAGACGGGAGTTGAACAGATCATACTCTCAGGAATCTTGCCAGTGATGAGGGGAGGGGACAACATTTAGAAATTGCAAGGGGATGGCAATTAACGGACTATTAGAGCAGATGTGTGAAGAAGAAGGAGTTGGATTTGTGGATTTGTGGGGATATTTTGTTGGTAAAGAAGACATATTTATGAGAGAAGACCTCCATCTAAGCGGAAAAGGAGCGCAGCAGTGTTCTCCAAGAACCTTCTTCGATCGATAGATAATGGAACAGGTTGTAACTTTTTAAACTAGTTTCGCAGGGGGGATACACAGAGAAGCCAAATACTAGAGGCATAGATAAAGATAGCAAAAAGACATCAGCAAAGAACAGCCTGGAAAGCCCTACGGAATTTGGTTATAAATGTGTTTGTTTAAATGCAAGGAGCATAGTAAACAAAAGAAATGAACTAAACATTATGGTAGAAGATACTGACCCTCACATAATAGGTATAACTAAATCTTGGGCCACACCCGATATATCAGATGCCGAATTAGGAATGACAGGGTATGTAATGTTTAGGAAAGATAGATTAGGAAGAAGGGGAGGCGGAGTTATTTTATATATTAAAGAATCCATCCAAGCTTATGAAATAAAAATTAGAAAAAGAAGCAGAATGTGAAGAAGCTGTCTGGTGTAACATAGTTACAGGAAACTCAACATTAACTGTTGGGTTAGTGTATCGGAGTCCAAACATAAGCATGGAAGAGAATGAAAAAATACATAAATACAGTGGACATCTCTACAGAGTACCGGGAGAGAGGATCAAGAGGTTTTAAATTTAGTACAAGATAGTTTCCTTTCTCAACATGTGTTAGAAGCAACCAGGGGCGAGAACGTGTTAGACATAGTATTGAGCTCTAAAGAATTTGTTGATAATGTCAAGATATGTGAGCCACTGGGGTGTAGTGATCACAACCAGATACATTTATCATCAAAGTAAAGGGAGAACGGAATAGAAAAATAAGGTACAGGAAAATTTTTCACAAAGGACATGAGGGAATATACCAGCAAAGATAGACAGATAACACACTGAAGATAAGACAACAACAGAATGCTGGAATATTTTAAAGAAGTGAAATTGACTGCGTCGTTGACAAAGTTGTCCCCTTGAAAAAACAGGGGAAACGGTCAAAAAATATCGACAGAAGCCATTAGAAAAATCAAGTACAAGCAAATGATGTGGAAGACATAGACATACCGAGTGAAGAAGACTATAGCATTTATAAAGAAGCACTTAATCAAGCTACAGCTAAGAAATTAGAAATTCTAAAGAAATTACACCCCGAAAAAAAATAGCTTTTAATATAAAACATGACAACAAGAGTTTTTATGCGTATATTTGAAGTAAACAGAAAGTTCAAGGTATAAGGTCGGTCCTCTAGAGGGTAGTGATGGAAACATAATAACAGAGGGATTCTTAATGGCAGAAAATCTAAATGAGTACTTTAGTCGGTGTTTACCGGGGAAGATATTAGTATATTACTAGTACTTGACTAAGTTCGAAAGGAGAGAGTTTGACTATTTAGGACAACTAATTGTAACTCCAATGGTGCTATGAAAATAAGAGATACGAAGGATAATAAATCACCTGAGGTGGAAAGGATTCCTCCCAAATTACTATTGGAAATTGTAGAACAAATCAACATACCGCTTGCAACAGTGTTCAATTTGTCATTAGAGGAGGGAATAGTTCCGTTAGAATGGAAAGAAGCAAACATTATACCATTATTTTTTAAAAGGTTGAAAACAAGTCGGAATATCAGTGGGTTTAACATCGGTGATTTGCAAAATATTAGAAAGACTAATTAAAAATCACCTAGTTGATTTTCTTGTTAAAAATAAATTGATAAACCCATCTCAACATGGGTTTTTAAAAGCGAGGTCATGCTTAACAAATATGTTATGTTTTTTGGAAGATGTCACAAAGTGGCTAGATGAGGGATCACCAGTAGATATAATCTACTTAGATTTAAAAAAAGCCTTTGACAAAGTGCCACAACAAACTACATAAACTAAAGGCCCATGGCATAGGAAATGGAATGATCAACTGGATAGAAAAATGGCTTATTGATAGAAGACAAAGAGTAGTAGTTGATGGGGAGGTTTCAAACTGGAAAGCGGTTTTGAGTGGAGTACCGCAGGGATCAGTACTGGGACCTATTTTATTCTTAATATATATCAATGATTTGGATGATGACATAACAAGCAAGGTGTTGAAGTTTGCGGACGACACAAAAGTGTTTAGGAAAATTAAAAGTGATGCAGATAGACAGCATTTACAAGATGATCTTAATAAGTTGATAGAATGGTCTGAGAAGTGGCAAATGCTGTTTAATTTTGGAAAGTGTAAGTGCCTTCACACAGGACATGGGAATAAAGATGCACAATATACAATGGGTGATACTGTACTAAATACTACCTTAAAGGAAAAGGACTTAGGGTTAACTATTAGTGCTGACATGAAGGTATCAGAGCAGTGTGGAATTGCAGCAGCGAAGGGAAACCAAATTCTTGGATTAATTAGGCGAAATATAGTGTACAAAGAAAAAGAACTAATAATACCGCTGTATAAAACAATAGTTAGGCCTCACTTAGAATATTGTATACAAGCATGGAGGCCATATCGCAAGAAGGATATTGATATGCTAGAAAGAGTACAAAGGAGAGCAACCAAAATTATACAAAAAAATCAGGAATATTAGTTATGAAATGCGTCTAAAAGAATGTGGTTTAACAACACTAGAAACCAGAAGATTGAGAGGAGATCAGATTGAGGTGTTTAAAATATTGAATGGATATGAAAATATTGACAGAAATATTTTTTCACAGTCAAGGAAGAGAGAAGGACTAGAGGACATGGAGTTACATTAGCAAAGAAGCAGTGTAGACTAGATATTAGAAAATTTTCATTTTCACAAAGAACAGTAAACGAATGGAACAGATTATCAGCTGATTGTTGCTAGTAGTGTTAATATATTTAAAAATAAAATCGACATATACCTAAGAAGGGCGGGGTATACTTAGATAGATAGGTTGGACTCTCGATAAGCCAAATGGCTTCCTAGTCCACCTGCCATCTAGAGTTGAATCTCTAGGTGGCAATCTTGTTAAATCTTGTTAAAAAATCCAAGATGGCCACTAGTCAGATATCAAAATACTTTAGAACCACTTGTCTTAGATTTATGTGCAATACCTCTTTTATGGGTATGTGGGTATGTGTAATCCATTTCTGATGTTAAATCTTTAGTTCAAGGTCACGGTCAAATGCTGAAAGTTAAAATTGGACCTCTCGGCGGACAACAAATGGAAACGTCTATGAAATTATATTTTAGTTTATTCATGAATATAAATATATATCTTACAATATTTGACACATTTGTTCCTGAGAAAAGGGTATAATTTAAATTATTTGAAACACGTAGTCACACATGTTGCACATAGTATATACTGCAAATATCATTACTTATATTGGCATTCAGATTTCTATCTGAGGGAGGTAAATTCCTGCATTAATTAATTATTGTGAAAGTTATTGTAGATATGTTAAAAGGAATTAAATCTATAACAATAAAGACAGCTTTACACAATAAGTTATAAGCATAAGGTATAGGTCATTTTATAAGCACATATAACGCGTAATAATCTTCATAATAACCATTTACCTATTCCCACTCATCATCCAATTAATCGTGATCAACAAAACTATCCTCGTCATCCTCATGCACTCCACGCTTTTCGTCTACATCTTCATCCTCTCATCCTCCAAATCATTCTCTTCAGCATTCTCCATATCGATACCCTTGTCGTCTTCAGCCTGAGCCTCTTCTGTGTTGGTGCACATATTGCAGGAGCCGTCTTCGTCAGAGTAGTTGCTATATGATATCCACGAAAGATATTCTTTGTCACACACAGTGCTGGATTTCTTGCCCTACATCCTACACTCACAGTGAATCACATCACACAGGTATGGTGGACATAGGTCAGCCTAAGCAATAACATGCGCTGGGACATCATCCCAGATCTTGTGCATGCCATGCTACTGCAGACAGTGTGGCCCAGCATTGTCATATCCCACAGCTCCATCTGCACCTTGCACTCCATCTCCTCCCAATACACCCAACTTACAAGTTGGACAAACACGTCTGTGCTTTGCTAAGAATACGGATCATGTTTGCCAGAGTTTGCTGCATCAATGAGATAGAAGATCATGGTGAACTCATTATCAAGTCGTTCTATCGTCACGTGTCTCCACCATCAACGTAGACACATAATATACGCCAGGTACCGCTTATTGTTCTTGCCAGTGGGTGTATGTCTCTTATTACGGAAATTTCAAATCTTCATCGTGGTATGTATTGAGCTAATTGTTATTTGAGGAGATATTTGTCTGCTTGTAATAAATTTAATGAAATATGTTCATTCCTTGTAACATATATATTCAATGACTTTTACACATCATTACAAATATAATTTCATAGACGTTTCCGTTTGTTGTCCACCGAGAGATCAACGTTGACCTTTACCTGACCTTCAGCATCTGATCTTGTATTAGACATAGTTCTAAGACAAGTGGTTCTAACGTATTAGTTTAAGATCTGAGTAGTGGCCATCCTCGATTTACGCAAATTACCAGAGTTACTCGAAATTGCCAGTCAAGCTGATTTTGTTCTAGAACTTGATGAATCAAATCAACCAAAACGTCCATAGGATAGAACATTTATAAGTTCCCTACTGAACACATGTGACTGTCAAATGGACATTTTCTTAAATTCATCATTGTGCGATAAATTTTGCCCATGGCATGGATGCCGAGGCGTAGGAAGCAACGGAGGCGAGGCGAGGCGAGGCGAGGCGAGGCGAGGCGAGGCGAGGCGAGGCGAGGCGAGGCGAGGCGAGGCGAGGCGAGGCGAGGCGAGGCGAGGCGAGGCGAGGCGAGGCGAGGCGAGGCGAGGCGAGGCGAGGCGAGGCGAGGCGAGGCGAGGCGAGGCGAGGCGAGGCGAGGCGAGGCGAGGCGAGGCGAGGCGAGGCGAGGCGAGGCGAGGCGAGGCGAGGCGAGGCGAGGCGAGGCGAGGCGAGGCGAGGCGAGGCGAGGCGAGGCGAGGCGAGGCGAGGCGAGGCGAGGCGAGGCGAGGCGAGGCGAGGCGAGGCGAGGCGAGGCGAGGCGAGGCGAGGCGAGGCGAGGCGAGGCGAGGCGAGGCGAGGCGAGGCGAGGCGAGGCGAGGCGAGGCGAGACGAGACGAGACGAGACGAGACGAGACGAGACGAGACGAGACGAGACGAGACGAGACGAGACGAGACGAGACGAGACGAGACGAGACGAGACGAGACGAGACGAGACGAGACGAGACGAGACGAGACGAGACGAGACGAGACGAGACGAGACGAGACGAGACGAGACGAGACGAGACGAGACGAGACGAGACGAGACGAGACGAGACGAGACGAGACGAGACGAGACGAGACGAGACGAGACGAGACGAGACGAGACGAGACGAGACGAGACCACGTTCTGTTAACTGACTAGTCTATATTGCATTGTGATTACAATCTTACGACCATAACAGGGCCATTCAATTGTTCAGTGTATTAGAACATTATCGCCAAGCTAGTTCTGAAGGTCGTCACTGCCAGGGTGCTTGTTGACGTCCTCAATAGTTCTTTTACAATTTGAGGTGGGTTGACATCGACATTAAGGTAATCTCCGAGTCACAGTCCCCAAAGTTGAGAGCCATGTTTTTATATCAAATATAACTGTACTGTCCGGGTATTATAAACGCAACCACGACGAACGACGCAAAAACCTATGTAGCCTCTGCTGTGACAAGTATGTGGTGGCTTACATTATCTACACCTATCTAGGACGGTGGGCACAACTATCGTCTAGGAACTCGATGTACTTCACACATAGAAATGCTGTATAGCTGATTGAAGAAGCACATACCTCGTAGTTACACTCCGAGTTGCTTCTCCGTTGTAGCGCGACTGGAAAACAGATACATAAGAAAATGGTCCTGTCTTAAAACTTGCTCCCACAATACTGTGTGGTGTGAAATACTTCCTCCTTCGTGCACACGAATTTAATAAGGCCAGTTCTGTTATCGAGTTACCCGCAGGACTCGACGACAAAGACACGACCGGGCCGACTTTCACGTCCACTGGAGCGGCGCAGGGTGTCTGCCAGTTTGGATCGTATCTGACATCGCCGTTCCGTGACCAACACTTATAGTTCTACACCCGGGAGCAGCACACAATACATTGTGGTCGTATCACAACATTGACCAGGAACGTTCGTGAATTCAACTGATATATCACGCATACTTACATACGGGCTTTATCTTGAGACAATTGTCCTCAATGGTGATTGATACATGTGTTACGTATGTTTAAAACATGCTTAGCAATTTTGGAGTATGGGCACCAAGAAAAACACTAATTTACTGGTGTGGTATCGGATAATTTGTAATGTAGAAGTATCGTGGATTGGCGTACAGCCTATGTTTTGGTTAAGTTGTATTAACTATCAATTACTTTACCAACTTACATTTAGAGCGCATTTTACACTGGAGTGGGATTATTCCGGACGACTCGCTTTGTACCAGAGAAAGACGTTGATCAGTGTCGCCAATAAAGTCAATACCTCTGGACGGTGGAACAGTGCACTGTTATGCTTGTGCGTTCACGCGTATTAACGAAGTCGCGTTATCTCAGTTTACACGATCACTACTGCGCTGTTTCAGAGCCGACCATTGACAAGCGTCGCCTTGTTAGTTTTGAACTGTGTAAAAACATTGACACTGACGGGATTAGGTCTCTCTGAGAAGTTAGGTATTGTGAGTTTTGTTGACGGTAGGCTTAGTTGTTGGCAATTGATGCAAACTGTGCAACACAGCAAAACGTCTGATAATAAAAACAAGGTGCGGTGATCATTGTATGGACAACTAACCATACAAATAATGTGTCTACACAACATGTTTATCGATGAATAGATAAATGCATGTTTGAGATATAAATATAGACGTTTATTGACCAGCAAAGAAAGAACAAACAACCCGAGAACAGTCTATGACACATGGCGAAGTTACTATTGGACAATACAAGTGTAACACACACGTTTTGTGACACATCTGCAGCAATGACGTGTATCGCTACGAAAGCTGCAGCAGCGATAGTTACTATTCATGGTATGTCACCGCACGCAGTCCGTTTTTATTGCTTTAATAGTTATTGATATGTAACGAAATTAACCAGCCATGTCTTAAAGTACTGGTGCATATGATGTGGTAGAACTAGTCTGCCCCTGGATAATAACTGAA